>BSBM01000106.1:8820000-9040000 GCA_027924585.1 Larix kaempferi
GTGGTGGGACAATGTACAGGCTGACAGAGTCAAGAAAGGAAAGGATAAAATCAAGTCTTGGGACAGGATGTTTTCCAAGCTGAAAGGGAAGTTGTTTTTTTTTTTTTTTTTTTTTTTTTTTTTTTTTTTTTTTTTTTTTTTCGCGTCCGGGCGTGCGGGCCGGTTCTCCGAACGCTTCCGCAATGCGGAGCAGTTCGTCGAACGCTTCCGCAATTGCGGAGCAGTTCGGCGAACGCTTCCGCAATGGCGGAGCGATTCGCTGAATTCTCCCGCAACTACGGAGCCATTCGGCGAATGCTCCCGCAACTGCGGAGCCATTCGGCGAAGGCTTCCGTTGCGGAGCCATTCTGCGAATGCTCCCGCAATTGCGGAGCCATTCGGCGAAGGCTTCCGCCGTTTCGGAAGACTTTCCCGAATCCTTCCGCGATTTCGGAGCCCTTCGCGGAATTCTTCCACCGTTTCGGAAGACTTTCGGAACCGTTCGCGGAATCCTTCCGCTGTTTCGGAAGACTTTCCCGAACTCTTCCGCAGTTTCGGAGCCGTTCGCGGAATCCTTCCGCAACTTCGGAAGACTTTCCCGAACTCTTCCGCAGTTGCGGAACCGTTCGCGGAATCCTTCTGCAGTTTCGGAAGACTTTCCCGAACTCTTCCGCAGTTGCGGAACCGTTCGCGGAATCCTTCCGCTGTTTCGGAAGACTTTCCCGAACTCTTCCGCAGTTGCGGAACCGTTCGCGGAATCCTTCCGCTGTTTCGGAAGACTTTCCCAAACTCTTCCGCAGTTGCGGAACCGTTCGCGGAATCCTTCCGCTGTTTCGGAAGACTTTCCCGAACTCTTCCGAAACAAACTTTAAACAAAATTTTCGAAAACACTTAGAAAATTTTCTTCTTTTTCGGAGCACTTCGCCAAATTTTTCCGCGTTGCGGAACAACTCGCGGAATCCTTCCGCAAATTTCGGAAGAGAATTCCTTCCGAAAATTTCAGAAGGGAATTCCTTCCGCAAATTTCGGGGCGACTTCCCGAAATCTTCCGCGTTGCGGAAAAACTCGCGGAATGCTTCCGCAGTTTCGGAGCAATTCGCCGAATGCTTCCGCAACTGCGGAAGTCATTCGGGAATTCTTTCCGAAACTGACTTAAACGGATTTTCAAAAACACTTAGGAATTTCAAAATCTTTCATACATTTATCATTCGACAGTCCATGCAATGGATTCACAATTAATCCCTGTTCATGCAAATTACAAAATACAAAATGCATCTACACACAAAATGCATTTCAGTTTCTTTTAATGCGTTTTAGCTCCAATTTACAAAATGCATGTACACTCAATGATTTGCAATTCTGTGAAGGGTCCAACAGCCGTAGGGTTGAACCTAGAGCTCTGATACCACTCTGTAACGTCCCCTTCCCCATAGAACAACAAGGAAGGAAACGTTAACAACATACCGGGCTTATGGCATATTTAGCCCCAATAATTTTTGCACGTAAATAACTAACATTTAAAACTTCTATATGCAGATTCGATTCAATATAAACACAGCGGAATTAAATAATACATCTGCACACAGTTTCATCATGCATTCAACATATAAACAACAGTCATTAATTAAAATGCTTGCAGGGCATAGAATTAACATCAAGAATACTTATCTCGAATTATAATGGCCCAAACGACTGGCTACGTGAGAGCAACGTTCCACCCAACCATAAACCTCTGTCCAGCCTGTATTCTTTCAGCTGAGAGATCACCCCCGAGCTGGGCTGTGTATCCACTAAGGAGGAACTAGTTGGCTCACTCACAGTCAAGGTTTCACTCAAACAGCCATGCTAAGCCAACACACGGTTGGGTTTCTCAAGCATGCAATAGGAGATGGAGGAGGATGCTAGTCCACTGAGCTCAATCCCAGAGCCACATACCCTTCAAACTAGACTCAGCAATCCCATCCTCTATTCATACATCCACAATTGGATTTCTCACAAATCTGTCACAAACAACCCCAAATCCGTCACTCGTTTTCTGAGCTACAAAAACTGGGTTTTCCCATGGCTTTTGGGGTAGCTATTGCTCCCAAATTCGCCCCAAGGTTCCTACCAATGGATCCCCCATTGGATTCCTCTGTCCAATACCAAATCGGGACGTTTTTGGCTTCCCAAAACGTGGGTTTCCTTCAAGTCGCGATTTCTGGTTTTCTCCTTGCTGGGAGCTCGTTTTTGGGTGGGCAAAGATGTCCCATACTTCCACAATGGAATGGGGATAAGGATGGAGCAACCCCCAAGATGTAGAGTGACTTGTGGGACAAGTCAAAATAGCCCATGCCTTCCCATACGAATTTCAGGGCTGCCCATACTCCATCAAAGTCATGGGCTGAAATCTCAACCACTTCCTTACAATTGGCAATAATGTCACCTAAGGAAGTCAATGGGTTCACATAAAGACAAATGGCAACCTATGGGTCACTCCCATAGCCCCCTCACCACTCCCTAGTGGATACACGTGGCCCCTTCTCATTCGTTGCCTCCGTAGCCAGTTTTTGGACATTTTATATTGCCTGATGTTTAATTTACATCCTATTACAATTTCCATGGCTTAAGAGCACATGGTATCAAAATATCAAATACTTGCCCTTAAATAAAATTCGGCTTTCACTAGCGGGGCCTTAGCCTTGAGCTCCACGCTAGGAAAACATACATCACATGTACACATTATTTACATTAAAGGCTAATATATCCTAAGGGTCGAATTGGGGGTATTACAGACTTATTCCTAGATCCATAACAAAAATGTCCCAAACCTTATTGGCGAAGATATAGGTCATGAATACGTGATTGACCGTTTCTTCAACATTCTTGCAAAAGAGACATCTGTTTGGGCCTTCTATTCCCCTTTTCCTTAAATTTTCTACAGTTGATAGTTTTTGATGCGTAACTAGCCATGAGAAGGTGCCTAATTTGGAGGGAGAGTCGGGTTTCCATACAATGTTCCATATGGGAGAAACGGGAGGGGAAGGAAGCTTATTCATGAGAACCTTGTATCCTTTTTTCACATTGTGATTTCCTCTTGGTCCCTAGCCTCTGGAATCTCGTGCTCTTCTCTTGGAGGGCACTCTACCACTTAATTCACAAAGAAGGAGATCAAAATATCTTCTTGTGTGTCTAGGGGTTTCTATTCCACTCCTTCCATATTCCTTTTTCAGTCCAGAATGAGAGATCATATAACTTATTTATCCCTTGTTCTAATAACTAGACCTTTAGGTTTGACCATTTTGCTTTTTCCTTTAAAGGAGGGTGATCAAGGATCCTATCCTCCCATATATCGATTTTATTTTTGTTTCCTGGGATCCAGTATAGATGATCCTTGAAAATATTTCATGCGGCCTTGCATAGGTCCCATATCCTTGTTCCATGCCCTTGTAGGTCTTTATCTAGACACCTGAACCTACTTCTCTTCATATACTTTTTACGAAGAACCTCTTTCCACCACTCCTTGCTTCCTGAGGCGAGATGCCATAATATATTTTCCCCCATAGATATATTCATCATTCTTGGTTCCCTGATGGCTAGACCTCCTTTCTTCTTTTCATTCCTGACAGTTTCCCAATTGACAAGGTGAAAATTTTTGTTACCTTCCTTGCCACCTTGCCAAAGGAATTTATGAATTTCCTTGCTCAAATTGTTCATTACTCTAGCAGGATCGAGAAGCATGGAGATGAGAAAGATGAGCATTGAGATCCATGATTTGATTAAAGTGATCTTGCTAGAAAGATTAAGCCATTACCCCTCCCCAGAAATGCATGCGTTTTTTTTATCTTTTGGATCACCTCCCCCAGTAGGATATCATATTCCACCTTAAATAAATTTGGGCTCCCAAGTATTTAAATCAAGTCCAATTTCCATTTACTTTAAACTTGAGAATACTTGAGAGTTATGCATTCAAACTAGGAGAGCAATTCCAATTGCATATGCAACATTTTCCAACATTTGTTTCACCCCTAGATGTCGTAATAAAGGCACAGGGGGTTCACTAGAGAGGAAATATCATATCATGTCCATTCATATTGGGGGTTTGAATACTCTTAAAAACCTCAAAAATATATTGCCCTGTATTAAGGGGCCAAGGGGGGTTTTTAATTTGACATAGTAATATACATATTGGGGGTTATTTTATTTGGGTGGGATGAGGAATAACCTCCAAATCGTGGGATGGATTCATACCTCCAAATCATAGGCTCAATTCATACCCATCTAAAACTTAAGGACCCTCCATTTTTATTTGATATTGCTTATGATCCTAAGTTCTGCATAAATATGATAATAGTGTACCAATGATAATATCGATGGAAGTCTCTTCGGATTACTGGCTTTGATCCATACTCATTTAATAACTTATTTAGGCTTGGTTTGAATTTATGTTATATTGTTTTTCATATTTAAGTTAAGAGATGTAGCTAATTGAGAGTTCTAGAGTTGAACAATTGTATTGTATTTTTTGTAGGCAGTCGAATAAAAGATCTAACTCTTCATTTTTAGGTTGGTGTTTAGGTGGGTATTGAGATTCAATCAAACCTTTCTCCATAACAATCCATAAAAGTGAGATCAATATTTCTTGGCTCATTGGAACCAAGAAAAGTTAGATCAATCTTTCTTGACCAATTATTTCTTTCAACTTTTTGTATTCTTCTTTAACATTTCCATATTTCCAGTTAGGAATAGTTGTTAGATTGAGTTATATTTGGCACATTCATAATTTTAATTTCAATTCTTATATGCAAGTCATCCGTCTTAATATTGTATTGAAAATGACATGAACATAGGTGAAAATATTAATCCTTATTTACATACCCTATGTGTTATCGTTACCATGAAATGGTATCATATACGTTTCACCATCTGTGTATTCTTTGTAATGTCCCCATCCTTGGACCCAATGCAAGAAGGGAATCTGATGCCATTCTATGGGGCTTTTCATAAAACTCAGCCAACTCATTAGATTCACAACTATAAAATTGATGTGTGGAGATGGAAAACAAGCAAACATGCACAGCGGAAATAAACTCATCCACACACATTTTTCATATGCATTCAATCACATAGTTAACAGTCATGAAATTATTCATTTGCAGAGGGAAAAAACATAGATAGAAAACACTTATCGTTGTTGTGCAATTGACGCAACAACTAGCTATGTCGCTGCAACGTTCCTCCCAACCATAGGTCTCTGCCTAGCCTGTATTCTTTCAGCACTCAGAGACCACCCCTGAGCTGAGCATGATATCTACAAGGAAAAGGGAACTCTCAAGCTCAGCTCAGCCAAAGCAATGGATACCCATATCAACCCTAGCATTCTCTTGTACACCAAACTCGAATATGGGCTCTAGAGCACACTTTCAGCAGTGGGACTTAGGGACTAGATGGACAGGGGTTTTCCCAAAACGTAGGCACACTAAAAAACGGATTGTGGGAAGAGGAATCCAACCCCAGGGAAGAAAACCGATTTCTCCCACAGATCTATGAGCATACAGTGGGCCAAAACGGCCTCTAAAAACCCCAAAATCGTTTTACTCTCTTCTTCCACTGTTAGGCACAACAAAAACGCCCTTTCTAGTTAGGAAAATGAAGGTAAATATAGTAAAACCAGTGAGGAAAATGCCCAGGTAGCTCCAAAATCGTGAGAGGGAAAAGTTTGTTGATGGGTAATGGCTTGGGGAGAAATTCATGGCTCTTTTCTTGTCCAAGAAGTCAAACACGAATTTCCATGCAGGGTGGCTTGCCCATACCCGAATTTGGACAGCCATACCTCTCATTCCCCAAGGCATTAACTACCTCAACCAATTCTTGGGAAAAATCAATGATTGGGTACAAAAGTCAACATTGGTAGTTGAGGGTTTGATTGGTTCTCTCATTGACACTTGGCTTGGCTGGATTGGCTCCAAGGGTTTGAATATTTCCCTCCCAATTTTCTTGTAACATCATGCCCCCATCTCTTGTTGCATTGCATAGCTAGTTGTGGGCATTTATATTAAAATGCATATTTACAATTCCCATGATTCACTAGCACATGGGTAGCATAATATCAAATACTTGCCTCTTCTAGATCGAGTGTTCACTAGCGGAGCCTTGGCCTTGAGCTCCACGCTAGGAATCATACATAATATGCATACATTATTTACATTATAGCCCAAAATATTATAAGGGTCAAAATGAGAGACGTGACAATCTTTATAACTATTCCATGCTTGAAACGTAACAATGGAGAATTTTCCCTCTTCAATAAAGATTAAAAAAAAACTAGATATAACCCAAGAAAATGTAACTAAATGTTGTTAATTCCCTTGATTGCATGAATAATTGTAGAGGAAGTGGAGGAAATTCATTGCATCTTGTGAGTGACCCAAATCCATTCTATGCACATGATCATATGGTGTTATTGGAAAGTAAGAGAAATTTTGTTGTGTTCATTTGGGTTCAAACATCAATGATGTTTGTTTTGATAGGAAGGTAGAGGAATCCATCCACGAAAGGGTTTCAATTTTGATTTTTTATGGAGTTCAATTTATTAAGCTTATAGAAAACATGAGCTCTCTATGACTATACTTATATTTACATCATATACAATTGGTATATTGACGGATTATGGTGTGAAACATCAACAAGCAATTCTCATATTTTCTAAGCATTTCAGTAACTATTGGACTATCATCTTTTTACATTCTTTGTTATGTTGATCTCTTGAATGGGTTTCCTTTTACGCATTTTCTTTTTCAGTAATATTTTGTTGGGTCGTCCATTATCCAACGCTACAAATTGATCAGTCACCCTTGTAATCTTGGTGGGAGTTAGGGCTCTTGTTTGTTACAACTTGATAATATGATATAAAGGGGGTATTAAAAATGGGTTGATAAAAATGGATACATACAATATTTGGTGAAACTAGGGGTTTTCTTAATTGGAAAGACATATTGGGAGGGGGGTTTAACAATTAAATTTTAGGAGGAATTTTCCAATATTTAGTGAAATTAGAGATATTCTTTAATATCATACGAACGATCATGCTATGTAACAAGTTCACTGAGTGAACCGCCCGTGAGGGGGTTCACTAGTAAGGAAATATCATATCACGACCATTCATATTGGGGGTTTGAATACTCCTAAAAATATCAAAAATATATTTTCCTATATTAAGGGGTCAAGGGGGTTTTTAATTTGACATAGTAATATAAATATTGGTGGTTATTTTATTTGCGTGGGCTAAGGAATAACCTCCAAATCATGGGATGGATTCATACTTCTAAATCATGAGCTCATTTCATACCCACCTAAAACTTAAGGACCCTCCATTTTTATTTGATATTGCTTATGATCCTAAGTTTTTCATAAATCTGATAATAGTGTACCAATGATCATCTCAATGGAAGTCTCTTTGGATGACTGTCCTTGAAAAATAATCATTTAATAGCTTATTTAGGCTTGGTTTGAATTGATGTTATATTGTTTTTCATATTTAAGTTTGAGCCTCTTATAATTTAGGAAATTTCCTCTTTGTTTGTTATATCTTATTAATTTCTATACCATCAACTTCTTTTAAATAACTTTAGTTGGATCTCTAGTATTTCACCTACAGTCTTGTTTGCATCCTTTCGAAATTGTTCTTTAGAATTGAGTCAAGAATCTATCATTGTGTTTTAAAAAATATCCTCTCATCTTTTGAATGCCATCAATGGCCCATTGATGAATTTTAAAATATTTGTTGTTATAACCTATCGATATATTTTGAAAATGTTGTTTGCATGTTTTAAGAATATGTCGATGAATCCATGAGTGAAGTTTGACAATTTCTCTTTCCATGTCTTCAAAATTTCAATGATAGAACTATTGGTAGTTTCTAAAACATGGTCCATGTTCGTATGGATCACACAAATATTCTATCGGTGAAATTTCGATTATTGTCCATGGTTACATTAAGGAGGACAAATAATGTGCACCCGCAACAAAGTAATAAATGTTATATGAACTGGTAAATATACCGTTGGATCTAAAGTGCATATATCCCAACACATATCTAAGGGTATATATCTCAACCCATAAAACATTTATTGCTATGCTACAAGCTGTATATCATATTCCCAAATAGAAAGACACATCTCACTTTCCAATATGTTTTGTGAATCTATCAAACCATAATTTTAAAAAACTCATTGATACTTTATCACATATTTCGAGAACTGATTGATTTTAATCTTCAAAACTTGTGGATAATCCATCAACGAGTTTCCATAATTATTAGCCCGTGTCATAAGCAGAGACTATTGTTTTCACCTTTCTCAAATAATATCTATGGTACACAAAATTTCTAAAATAAACTAGTACTCTTGACTTACAATTATTTTGACTTATCATATCTTCCATTTTTCTTTATAAAAATATTTGTGAATGTTTATAATCCATTTAAAATGTATAAATTTTTGTGTGAGTTAATTTTTTTCATCCTTTCTTCTTCCACCAGAGACTTAAATATTTTTGTAAAGATATCGGAGCAAGTTCTGCAATTATATTTGAATTTTTGAAATTTTGATAATATTGCAACTATTACTGTTAACTCCACTTTGTGTTTTATTTTTGTGGGTTACTCTTTTTTTTGCTTAGCAAAGATATTTAGATACGAGGTATGATTCTTGGAATAGAAATCACTACAATATTCGAATTTTGTGGCATTGAGATAACTAGGGTGATAGTATTTTGTTCTTTTATGTAGAATGTTATTGATGTGACATCCTAAAGGTTAGTGTTTCCACTTAATATGAATATGTATGCAATATTTCACACGTTCTCCATAATTGAGGCAGTCTTGTAACATCATATATTTTTTTGTTTTATACAAGGCCAATTTCCAAAGTGTGTTTATTTTCTAGATAGAAGTCACATTGTAGCCTATGACACTGTTCAATATTGAATATGCATTTGGTTCCTCGTCAACTCCAAAGTTAAGAGATGTATCTAATTGGGAGTTTCAAAGTTGAACAATTGTATTGTATGTTTTGTAGGCATTCTAGTAAAAGATCTAACTCTTCATTTTTTAGGTTGGGATTTAGGTGGGTATTGAGATTCAATCAAACATTGATCCACGACAACCAAGAAAAGTGATATCAATCTTTCTTGGCTCACTAGAACCAAGAAACGTCAGACTGATGTAGGAGCATCGGGGCCTAGGCAGAATAGTCGAAGTTGATCGATAGAAGATCGACCAGAGGGAGTGCCGACGACCACTGGTGTGGAAGTAATATTGGCTATTGAATCCAGGTAGTTGAGCAAGAAGCTATCGAGGTGCGTCGATAGAAGGATTTAAAGGTCTAAGGTCGACATGTTGTCGAATCGCGACACTGACAGGTTGAGGTGAAGCCAAGCATGGAAAAAGGGGTGGACTGGCAAAGTCGTGGAAGAGAAGTAAAGATGACATGAAAAGTCAAAGGATGAAGGAAGGAAGTATGGTCGAGGTCAATGATGGGACCGACTACTATAGCAGAGTCAGAGAAGCACATAAGTCAAGCAGAGTAGTTGGTAGTCTTTCGGGGTTGCTAAGGAAGTTATGAGCAGTTAAGGAGGTGGTTGGTATCAGGACAAATGTCACCATAGGAACAGGTTTTGCACCATGACAAAGGGTGATGACAACAGCAGGTCTGCAGGATCTAGAGGATTCGGTGGACAAAGGAAGAGTGTCTCGGGGAGTGTAGTGGACCTCGGGATGAGTAGCAGCAGCAGAGTAGAAGATCAGTGCGCAGGCACAGGGAGCGGGGATCAGATCCATATCTCATCGTTCAACAGTTTAGCAGTGAACCAGGAGAGGGGGAATATCGCACACAGAGAGAACACACCATTTACTTATGTATATTGTATCCGGCTAAGGCCGACTATATTAGTTGTTTTACATTTCCTTGCATTTCACATTGTAACCGTAATTCGATTGAAGTAATAGAAGCCAACTTCTGGCATCATGTTTACACCAAGTCTGTGTATTGTTAAGCAAGAAGTCCTTGTGAGGACCGACCTTGTGCTAAGTGATATCAGAGATGGAACATAATCCAATGTTGAGTGCGTTAATAGCTCCAGCTGCAGTTGGGTAGAGTTGTGCACGAATTGTGAAAGTCTTGTTGCGATTGGACAAGTGGGAGTTTTAGTTACGTTTGAAAATGGCTCACATAGGCGTTAATGTCCGAGGAGTTGGATGAAGAGTGCATGGCACAATAGTCACAGTTGATCATGAAATGTTCGACGAATGCATGCGAACAATGCGAAGTTTGACTAGTGAAGTTGCAGGGATCAAAGAAATCCAAAGGAGTGGATGCGTTCCTGATGCGTTAGACCACAGCGGCAAGGAAGTCGAAGAAGTGGAAGCACAAGAAGCAGCAAGAGAAGAACCAGAAGACAAACTAATCAAGATTCTGACAGAGATTAGAGGGTGGAAAAATATAGATGTACATACCTACTCAGGAAGTCTGGATCCAGAAGACTTGATAGACTGGTTCAGAGAGATAGAGAAATATTTCGATGTAGAACAGATCAAGGATCCTAGACGGCTTAAGACTGCATGTCTGAGATTGAAGGGTCATGCCTCATTGTGGTGGGACAATGTACAGGCTGACAGAGTCAAGAAAGGAAAGGATAAAATCAAGTCTTGGGACAGGATGTTTTCCAAGCTGAAAGGGAAGTTCTTGCCAGGTGACTATGTGATTTTCTTGTTTCGAAAGTTGCAGAACATTCGACAAAAAGAGATGACCGTGAAAGATTACACGAAAGAGTTCTATAGACTATCGATAAGGTAGGGACAAAATGACGAAGGAGAAGATGTTGTCGCAAGATATGTAAATGGCTTGAAGTACGCCATACAGGATGATTTGAGATTATCAAGGTTCAGAGCGGTTGATGAAGCCTACCAATTAGCTCTGAAGGGAAAATAGAAATTGTCAAGGAAATCCACATCGACCAGAGGTAGGATGAATGGCCAAGGTGCGAATATTATTTCCTCGAAAGTCCAAAGTAGCGGAACTGGGAGAGAAGCCCTCGAAGACAATCGACATGCGGAAGGGACAGCGACCAGAGAGAAGGTGCGGGAAAAACGACGAGATGGTCGAGAGACCCGCAGTCGGAGTGTGTATGGTCAAACTGGTCAAACAAAGAAGAAAGCTGACATACCAACGGTGGATTGTTACAAGTGTCAAGGAGTTGGACACAAGGCATATGAATTCTCATAGAACCTGCATGCTGCAGAGGATTCGAAACCTAGACGTCGAAGAGATGAGCAAGTCAACGAGAGGGCAGAGTCGACATCCAATAGCAGTGAGTGTTGATGTATATGTAACTTCAGAATGTATTTCATCTATGTATTTCATATATATTTATTGTACCCTTATTAGAGATGTGTTGTTCCTCTATAAGGAAGTGTCATCATGTGGATTGACAAGTGTCGCAAGTGTGTGTACTTGCCGATGGGTTATTAGACCACCATGTGTGGGGTCGGCCCTGAAATATATATATTATAATGTGGATGTACCTAGCTAGACAAGTCGGCCCCATAAGGCCACTGGGAAAACAGGTTAGTATAAATAGAGATCAGGTGATCTCTATTTAGATCATTCGGAAAGTTATATCTCTCTCACTCAGAAAGTGGCGCACTAGTGAGGAGGAGGATCATCTGCTTCTAGGAGACTATATCAATGTATTTTGGTTGTACTTTGGTTGAGCCATTGCTCTCTCTATCTCTGAGGAAGTTGTGGGGTTTTTCACCTTAGCGTTTTCCCCACGGAAACTCAGTGTCTCTTGTCTCTCATGCTTTTGATTCTTGTGATGCTTGTCATGCTTATTGTGATTGTTATGCATTGATATACTGTATATGTTATTCTCTCAGTGAAGATCCTAGAGTATTGTGAATTAATGCTCAAAATTTAACATGGTATCAGAGCTAACCTGAGAAGAAGACATTTTGCAGTGACGGAAACTTGAGTTTCTTGTTTATTGGGTTTCTCTCCACAGATTTTGGAAAAGCAGTATAGTAGATTGACTCTACTCATCAAGACGCATCTATCTGTCCAATCAGAATTCAATTCCGAGCATCTTGCGATTTGGCCCTAAAAATTAGGGTTTCCATAAAAATAGGAATTTCTGGAATCTGAAGACACAGCTGGAAGCTCCTCGCAAAAATCAAAGTTTAGAGCTTTGGATCGAGATTTGTGGCTGGGTAGATCTCCGGGAAACTCAAACCCTAATTCAGGGCTCTCCCCAGTGAACCCAGGAGGACAAAAAGACAAATCTGAAGGGTAAAACTTTGCTGATCACAAATTCGGAATTCACCAGGATGATTAGCTCATCAAGGCGCATCTTTCTATCCTTTCAGAACTTTTAAATTCACATTTTGAATTTTTAGGGTTTTTCCGACAAACCCTAATCCGGGACTAGATCCAGTTTTCAGCATTTCAACTGGTAAGACCTAAATATTTTCTATTTCCATTTGAAGTACTCTTAAAAATGTCTCACCACACCAAGCTTGAGGATAAGCTTGAAGGGGCTGATAACTTCCGAGCTTGGAAGTATAGGATTGGGTTAATCCTGGAAGAGAATGAGTTGGACTCATATATAAAAGAAGACATCCCTATCCCAGAGGATGAAGAGGCCAAGGTATTGCATAAGAAGAACTTGGTCAAGGCAAAGAGAATCATTGCTGATTCTATCAAAGACCATCTCATACCCCATGTGTCTTCTCTAAAGACACCCAAGGAGATGTTTAACTCTTTGACCAAGCTATTTGAAGGGAAGAACATAAATCGGAAGATGACTCTGCGGAATCAATTGAAAGGGGTCAAGATGTTGAATGGAGAAACCATTCAATCTTACTTCTCCAAGGTCTCTCAGATCAAGGAGCAACTTGAAGCTGTGGATGAAGTAGTGGACAATGGTGAAGTTGTTATGACCACTCTGAATGGCCTACCTAGGTCATGACACTCCTTTATTCAAGGAATCTGTGCAAGAAAGAAATTGATCTCTTTCAGTAAACTATGGTAGGAATGCTCTCAAGAAGAAGCTAGACTTGTAGCTCGTGAGGAAAAGATGGGAGGTGAAGATCAAGCTCTCGCAACTCACACCAAAAGAAGCAAGCCCAAGGAGGAGCACTCTCGCTACAAAAAATCCTATCAAAAGAATAAGAAGGATCTAAGATGCTTCACATGCAATGAGAAGGGTCACTTTGCTTCAGATTATCCCAAGAACAAAAGGGATAATAACAACAACTTCAACAAGAAGAAGAAGGGCAGCAAAAGAAAGTTCCATGCTCATGTTGCCGAGGATGATGAACCTCCAAAGAAGAAGGCTAGGGCAGAAAGTGATGATGACTCATGAAGTGAAGAAGAGTATGTTCTAATCTCTGCTCTCACAGGTACTATCTCCCATGGTTGTAATGATTGGTTGATTGATAGTGGGGCTTCCAAACACATGACTGGGTTTAAGGAATCTTTTGTGAATCTATCTGAACATGAATCACCCCATAAGGTGAAACTTGGGGATGATTATCAATACCCAATCAAAGGAAGTGGTGAAGCCTCCTACAACCTAGATTCTGGAAAATATTTGAAGATGAAAGAAGACCTTTATGTACCTGGGCTCAAGAATAACTTACTCTCCATCTTTGCATTGGATGCAAAAGGTATGAGGGTTGCATTTGTGGATGGCCAAGTCCTAATGTGGCCAAAGGGAAAGACCATAGATGATGCAGTAGTGATTGGAGAGCAAGAGGGAGGATTGTATAAATTGAAGGGACAACCTGAACATGCCATGGTGCATGAATCCATGGAGCCAAGTGAACTTTGGCATAGAAGACTTGCTCATATGCTCTATAGGGCACTTCCAATTGCAAGCAAGGATGTAGAAGGTCTTCCTGAAATCAAGACCAAACATGAAGGTGTTTTCCAAGGATGTGTAAAATGAAAGAACATTAAGAAGGATTTCCCAAGCAGTGAAAGCAAGGCCAAAGATATCCTAGAAATCATCCACTCAGATGTATGTGGTCCTATGTCATCCAGTTCTCTTAGTGGGTATGTTTACTATATCTCTTTATTGATGACTTCTCCAGGAAGACTTGGGTATATTTCTTGAAGAACAAAGATGAGGTGTTTGATAAGTTCAAGGAATTCAAAACCTTGATGGAGAATCAAACTGACAAGAAGATCAAAACATTCAGATCCAACAATGGTGGAGAATTCACCTCAGGTGACTTCAAGAAGCTTTGTAGTGATTCAGGGATTAAGAGGGAGTTGACTGCTCCTTATAATCCTCAACAAAATGGAGTTGTAGAAAGGAAGAACAGAATTATCATGGAAGCAACAAGGGCAATGCTGCATGACCAGGATCTACCTATGCATATATGGGAAGAAGCAGCTAGAACAGCTGTATATGTGCAGAACAGAACACCCCACAAGATATTGGACAACAAGACACTAGAAGAGGTATTTTTTTGTAAGAAACCTGAAGTCAACCATCTTAGAATATTTGGTTGTCCAGTATACACTCATGTCCCAAAGGAAAAGAGGACTAAACTAGATCCTTCAGGAAAGAAGGGTATCTTTGTGGGTTGCAGTGAAAGCTCGAAGGCTTACAGAATATACTTTCCAGGGTTCAAGAAGATTGATGTCAGCAGGGATGTAACATTTGATGAAAAATTAGCATTCATCAAATCAAGGAAGGCACCTATCGAAGTTTATGAAGAACCTAAGGAAACTAGATTTCAAGACACTACCATGACTGAAGCAGTTCCAGAAGTTGTTCGTGAGTTTGAAGATCCACAAGAACCTGTAGATCCACCCCGTGAGGATAACTCTCACAAGAGGAAACCGGCATGGGCTAGAGAGCTCATTCAAGATGCAGAAAGATTTGGCATTCTAGAAGAAGAACATGGAGCAAAGAAGAGAACCAGATCACATACCAGCTATGTTGCTTTACTCTGTGACATTATGAAAAAAGAGCCTTCCAGTTATGAAGAAGCAGCGGAAAAAAAAGAATGGAAGGATGCCATGGTTGAGGAATACCAATCAATAATGAAGAATGATGTTTGGGATGTTGTCCCAAGACCTACAGAGAAGTCTGTTGTGACTTCCAAATGGATTTACAAAATCAAGCATGCTGTAGATGGCATTGTAGAGAAATACAAGCAAGATTCGTAGCTCGTGGCTTCTCTCAGAAAGAGGGAATAGATTATGAAGAAACTTTTGCACCTGTAGCCAGGTATACTTCCATCAGAACAGTACTTTCCTTGGCTACAGCAATGAAATGGAAAATACATCAGATGGATGTCAAGAATGCTTTCTTGAATGGTGTAGTTGAAGAGGAAGTATATGTGGAGCAGCCAATCGGTTTTGAAATACATGATAGGGAGTCATATGTGTGCAGATTGAAGAAAGCCTTGTATGGCTTGAAACAAGATCCCAGAACTTGGTATGGTAGGAAGGACAGTTTCCTATCTAGTTTGGGGTTTACCAAGAGTAAAGCAAATTTCAACCTTTATTACAAGGTTGAGGAAGGGAATCCTGTGATTCTACTCCTGTATGTGGATGACTTATTTGTAACAGGAGATGACAGATTTATTGCAGATACGAAGAGGAAGCTTGCTACTGAGTTCGATATGAAAGATTTGGGAATGATGCATTATTTCCTAGGTATGGAGGTGTGACAGAGTGCAGGTGGGATCTTCTTTGGTCAAGGGAAATACACAGTAGATATCCTGAAGAGATTCGGGATGATGGACTGCAAGGCCATGGCCACACCTATGGCATCAAATCTGAAGCTTCTATGTGATGCTTCATCTAAGCTGGTTGATGTCTCTATGTATCGTCAGATGATTGGGTCCTTGATGTACCTGACGAACATGAGACCAGATATTTGCTTTGCGATGAACACATTGAGCCAGTTCCTGACGGATCCGAGGAGTGTTCACCTGGTTGCTGTAAAGCATGTTCTGAGATACCTGAAGGGTATAGTGGATTATGGGCTCAAGTATGAAGCGAATCAAAAGTTTAACCTGCAAGGTTATGTTGATTCAGATTGGGCTGGCAGTGCTGTAGATAGGAAGAGCACACCTAGGTGCTACTTCAGTATGGAATCAAGTGTGATCTCTTGGTTTAGCAGGAAGCAGTCCTACGTAGCACTGAGTACAACTGAGGCAGAGTATGTTGCAGCCTGTTCAGCTAGTTGTGAGGCAGTGTGGCTACGAAAGCTACTGTCTGAGTTATTTGATCTCCCGTTGGATGCTACTGGTATCTTCTGTGATAACTAGAGTTGTGTGAAGCTGTCTGAGAACCCAGTGTTTCATGACAGGTCGAAACACATAGAGATCAAATATCACTATATCAGGGATATGGTGCAGAGAGGAGCTGTGAAGCTCCTGTATGTTGAGACGAACGAGTAGATTGCAGATGTGCTGACGAAGCCACTAGCCAGGGTGAAGTTCGAGTACTTCAGAGAGAGGCTTGGTGTTCTTCAGATTGATGACACTTCAAGGAAGAAGTGATGGACACATTTGTTGAAGCCATTCCAAGCATGTTGGAAGGAGGATCCTTCACATGGATGTGGATGTAAGTGCTAGATGATGAGCATCAAGATGATGTTCTGGTTTCTGCTTTGTATGATCAGTTGGATCATTTTTATATGTATGTATGTATGCATCATGTTGGATGTTGGATATGATCAGTTGGATCACTTATATGTATATGTATGTACGCATCATGTTGGATGTTGAATATGATCAGTTGGATCATTTATATGTATGTACGCATCATGTTGGATGTTGGATATGATCGGTTGGATCATGTGTATGTATTTTGTATAAGCATCATGTTGGATGCTTGGACCATGTATCTTTATATGTATCAAGTGGATACATTGTATGATTAGGTAGATAATGTATGTTGATATGTATCATGTATTTATATTTGTATCAGGTGGATACACTGTGTGATCAGGTGGATCATGTATGATGATATGTATCAGGTAGATACTTGGTATGCATCAGGTAGTCGCATTGTATGATTAGGATGATCATGGATGACAAGCTTCAGGATGTTGCTCTAGATGACATGCAGTAGGATGTTGCAGTGATGATGATCAGGATGATCATGTGTACATCAGGATGATGTATGGTGAGTATCAGGTTGATACTCTATGGTCGTGGATCAGGTTGTGCAGATGAGCATATAATTTGGGCCTGGGAGATTTGCAGATAGTCTTTCGAGGTTTTTCCTATGGCATATAATTTGGCCCTGGGATATCTGGCAAATGCTCTTTCGAGGTTTTGCTCTGGGAGGACATATAATTTGTCCTTGGGAGATCTGCAGATAGTCTTTCGAGGTTTTTCCTATGGCATATAATCTGGCCTTGGGATATCTGGAAGATGCTCTTTTGAGGTTTTGTCCTATGGCATATAATATGTCCCTGGGAGATCTGATAGGTTGGGCTATGTACCCGTAATAAGTCTTGGGATGCTCTTGTGAGGTTTTTCCATGACCACATATAATCTATCCATGGGAGATCCTATAGGTAGAGCTGTGTGCTCGTAACAGGCTGGGATGCTCTTGCAAGTTTTTGTGGTGACCACATATAATCTGTCCCTGGGAGATCCTATAGGTAGAGCTGTGTGCTCGTAACAGCCTGGGATTCTCTTGCGAGGTTTTGTGGTGAGGTCACATATAATATGGCCCTGGGAGATCCTATAGGTAGAGCCGTGTGCTCGTAACAGCCTGGGATGCTCTTTCGAGGTTTTGTGACGCACGTAATAAGTCCTGAGGATTCCACAGTATGGCCAGTGATGACGAAGACCTGCAGGTGGTGGGCCTACATCCAGTATGAAAAAGGACTGGCTCTATAGAACTTCCTATGACAAGTAGAGTCAGAGATTGGTTGAGATAGCAGCAGCAGTGATGATGACGATGATGATGCATCGATGACGATGATCCCGAGAATAAGACTTGTCTAGCAGATCTGTGTCGAGAAATACCTTCCTAGTTAAGAGGGAGTGTTGATGTATATGTAACTTCGGAATGTATTTCATCTATGTATTTCATATATATTTATTGTACCCTTATTAGAGATGTGTTATTCCTATATAAGGAAGTGTCATCATGTGGATTGACAAGTGTTGCAAGTGTGTGTACTTGCTGATGGGTTATTAGACCACCATGTGTGGGGTCGGCCCTAAAATATATATATTATAATGTGAATGTACCTAGCTAGACAAGTCGGCCCCATAAGGTCACTGGGAAAACAGGTTAGTATAAATAGAGATCAGGTGATCTCTATTTAGATCATTTGAAAAGTTATATCTCTCTCACTCAGAAAGTGGCGCACTAGTGAGGAAGAGGATCATATGCTTCTAGGAGACTATCTCAGTGTATTTTGGTTGTACTTTGGTTGAGCCATTGCTCTCTCTATCCCTGAAGAAGTTGTGGGGTTTTTCACCTTAGGGTTTTCCCCACGGAAACTTTGTGTCTCTTGTCTCTCATGCTTTTCATTCTTGTGATGCTTGTCATGCTTATTGTGATTGTTATGCATTGATATACTGTATATGTTATTCTCTCAGTGAAGATCCTAGAGTATTGTGAATTAATGCTCAAATTTTAACAGTGAGGATGGAAAAAGAAAAATTTGAACCATGAAGGCTAGGAGGACGTTGGTTCAGAATGACCGACGTGACGAGAAAGAGCCGGCACGACGAAAGGTTATCTTTCAAACCAGAGTGTGGATCGACAAGTGGTATTGCAACACCATAGTTGATGGTGGCAGTACAGAGAATCTTGTGTTGACATAGATCATTGGCAAGGTGGGTTTGATATGTTGGGAACACCCAAATCCATACAATATATCTTGGTTGAAGAAAGGACATCATGTCAAGGTAACCAAACAGTGCGTGATTAACTTCAAGGTCGGGAATCTTGAAGACAGTATGTTGTGCGACGTAATCCAAATGGACGCATGGCATATGTTGTTAGGAAGACCATGGCAATATGATCAGAATATGATATATGATGGTTGAGCCAACACAGTCATAGTGTGGAAAAATGGAACGTGAAGGACTCTGAAGCCAAAGCAGGAGGACCGAGCTGACTGCAAGCACGGTGAGAGAAACTATTGGGAGAAGCGAGTGCTGATGTGTACAACCAAGGAATTCCTCATGGAGAAGAAGTAGTCAGGATGTTTCTCCATCATTCCGAAAGGGCCATGTGTCGAAAGGTCAACAATGGAGAATATTCTGGTCGAAGTCGAAAAGATGCTTGATGAGTTCAGGAGAATAGTGGTCAACGAGAAGCATATCCCATCAGATCGACTTGATTCCAAGATAGAGTTTTCCAAACAAGGTACTACATAGAATGACTTCGGCAGAGGTGTTAACACCCAAAAAGTGCTCACTAGCTCACTCCCTTATTCACATGACCCATTTGTCCACTTTTCCCCCCTTTTGAGCCTCTAAAACCATCAAAAGGTCACCAAAAAGACCATAATACACCCTTGTCCCCTCAAAATATGTATTTTTCCTCAAAAAACCCTAAAAAATGGTCCAAAATTCCCCAATATTATTAAAAGGGAATAAAAATATAAAAAATATTCAAAAAAGGAAAAAGAGGAAAAAAGAGACCTAAACCATGTTGGTTAATACCATTGGTTTCCTCAAAACCATAATGGTATTCCCCATCACCAAAAACTATAAAAAGGTGATAGGGGCTCCTCACTTTCCATCCACATTTCATCCTATCCTTATGCTGTCGAATTCCCTTTGAGAGCCATTGCCTCCCATTTCGAGTTTGAAGATCCCCATTGAAGCTTTGGAGAAGAAGAGACCATCGGATATTGGAGCTTCTCAACCTTGGAGTTGCTCAACACCCATTATCCTCACCATTTGAGGTAATACAAAATCAAATATTTTTCAAGTTATTGTTCTTCCATAGATCTTATTGCTTATGTTTTGAAATCTAGTTTTTTATTTATTTGCACATGCTTATGTTAGATCAGATTATATTAGTTTATTCATAGTTGTTTTTGTTTTATATTGAGACTACTATTACAAGTTAATAGGTGCATCCTTGCACCTGCTTGGTTGAAAAACAAAGCAATAGTTTTTGGCGACTCCGCTAGGTTTCGAACTTTAAATTTTTCCTTTAGATTTTTTTTTTTTACTAGTTTTACCATTACAATTTGCAGATCTTCCATACTAGACAGCATATTCATTGCTGCCCTAGCTTTTGGCCCTTTCTGTAGCCTTTAACAACCTGAAATTTCACTTTTCAGTTTCGTTTCCAGCGACTATTTTTCCGATTTCGCATCACGCTTTTTCGCTCGACAGTCGCGGGGCTCATCGCGACCTCGTGGCCTTTTTCCGCGCTGCGCATCATAGCCTCGTGGCCATTTTCCGCGCTGTGCATCGTGGCTTCGCAGTTTTTTCCCACGCTGCACATCGCAGCTTCACGGATTTTTACCGCGCTGCACTTCACGGTTTTTTACCGCACTGCACATCGCGGCTTCGTAGATTTTTTCCGCGCTGCACATCGCGGTTTCGCGGCTCAAACCTGCGATGCACATCGTGGATTTTGCCCATAAACCCACGATGCCACTTTTTTTTGCTCGACCCAATTTTTAGAAAATTTCTAATGCATTTTTTCCCATTTAGCCTCTTTCGTCCAGCATTATTTTTTCTACAATTTTTTTCAGCATTATGTTTTAATTATTGCAGCAATAGTAAATCTTTTTCTATTACATATGCTCAAATAAAATCTTTTTAAAAATTTTCAATAAGTGAAAGAAAGGTTTTTTAGCACTTTGTTTAGATCATAGATTTCACTTCTTTGCAAATTTCGAACCATCTTTCTAATTTACTCAATAGTTTTTCCCAAGCAAGCACTTAGAAATCCATCTATTTCTTACAATTTTTACAATAATTGCTTTCCTTTAAAAATTCTTTCAAAAGACCATAGTTTTTTAATTATTTTTGTTAAAGCATTTACATTTCAGAAAAAAAAGCCTTTTATTTTTTGCAAATTGAAATCGTCTTGTTTTTAATTTCTAATCAATCGCCCAAATGAGGCAAATTATTTTTTAGTTAAATAATCACACTTGCACCCAATCTGCCACATTTTTAATTAACTAAGCGTTAAAATATACCTAAATTCAACAAACACTTTAACTCCACTTGGGGAACACTTAAAGAATCTTGTAGCTAGGTAGGATTGGGGGAATAGGTGTTCCAATAACACCCCTCAATTATTTACATCTGAGACACAGTGGTCGACTTTTAGGGTTCCAAAAATACCTTATTATTTGTTGACACGGTTATACACCAATTTATCGGAAAGGCCTCTCCCTTAGGAGGGTTGAAGTAGCCAGACTGGTTCTGGAAGATTGAGTGGAATACCGCTATCCATTCAGTAACCAAAGGATACCTTTCGCAGTTCTCGGTGTACCACCCGTATAGGAGTACAGCGGCGATAGAACCAAACTGCAGATTCACCCAACCGAATGTGTCATGAACGAGGTATCTTAGTGGCTAATTTTTAGGATTGTCTACCCGGTGTCCCTCTCGGTAGGGGGATATCTAGCCTGTGATTCCACTACTCATATTGTCTGACTTGGATTTCATCACCTTGCAGAGGATATGTTTCGTTGAATCATAATACCACTTTTAGTTAGAAGTTTGCATGCTCTGCTACCCCCTTTGGTCTAGCGAGCACCACTTTTTTCTAGGAGTCACTTGATTTTTGGTATTTTGACCACTTTTCTTGATTACTCCACTTACTATAGCACAACTGTTATAGTAAGTGCTTTTGAGGTTGGTTGTTGGCCTGAGAGCCATTGCTTTTTCACACTCCCCTCCTGCACACATCGTTGCACTAGGGTCTTGATTTTTTTATCTCACCACCATCCATTGACATTTCTAGATATCTCTCACCATTGAGAACTTAAGACGATCCCGGCGTTTTTAGGGTGAACCCCCTCAATTCGGTACACTTGACTCTACATGTCATAGATGTAGAGCGTTATCCCTTGACTCCATATGTCATCAACATAGAACCCAATCATCCGATTCTGACACACCTCATTTCACATCTGATTCTGAGGCTAAATCCGAACACTCTACCGAGACATCACCAGCCAACCCCATGGATGGATCACAATATGACCCCCTTTTCACCAGTGCTGTTGGGGCTACATCAACAACCCCCACTACTACCATGAAAACCACGATAGCCACAACCCCCTTAGGCATGCCTAATATAGGGGGCACACCCGCTTTAGGCATGCCCAACATAGGACCAACACCTATATTAGGTATGCCCAACATGGGGGTCACCCCCTCTCTCATCGCCACTACCTAGATCCCAATGATTACTGGAACCATTCCTAACCCATCTGCAACCCATGTTGCACTTGGGAGTGCAGGCCCCTCCCACACCACATCAGTTGGAGGACACATCCCTTTCACACCAAGCATACCCTTAAGGGGAACAAGACCATTCCATAATTCTACCATTAGCAATTATGCTCCAGTGACCATGCCACACCCATCTGCTAGTCTGCCATACATGGCTAGTCTAAACTTACCAGACCTGGCAACGTTAACCAATGACCCTATTAGACATGACCCTGCGTGGGCTCCCATGCCCACAAAACTCCCCTCAGACATCCCCAAGTTTGAAGGGAAAGCTGGGGAAGACCCCCAAAACTACATCATGTCATTTCACCTATGGTGTTCCTCGAACTCCATAGTAGATGATTATATTCGACTTAGACTTTTACAAAGAAATTTCACTAGCTCTACAGCCAAGTGGTACATTGAGCAGCCACATGGAACACACCCCACTTTTACATCCCTCGCCTCAACGTCCCTTCAGTTCTTTCAACTACCTGTATGCTATGATGCAGGAGTGGAAATACTTTTGTCTTGTAGACAGAACACCACTACACACATCACTAATCATATCCATGAGTGGCGTAAGCGTCGTAGCCTCTGCAAGATAAAAATTGACGATTGTGTCTTTTTGGATTGGTTCCTCAAATCACTCCTCCCCCTCATAGCCAAAGATGTAGCTTCTGAACGACCCCAGTTGGAAGAAGAAGCCATCTTAAAATCCCAACAGTTCGACCTCATATATGCCCAGTCTGGATATTTATACACCATTTTACCGGATGCCCCGCACGGCGATCCATCCCACCATGACGCACCAGGGGCATCCCATGCCGTCGACGGTATTATCGGCCAGGTTATGGTGCAAAACAAACCTTTTACCATGATGAGTACAAACAACTCCCCAGACCTTTCTAGGGCTTCATCTGATTCTGGAGCTACAACTTCGTATGCTCCAGTAACACACACTCACCACACTCATGGACCCTCATGTCCACCACAGTGTTATGGGAAAGCACCATCAGCTTATGCACCACCTTCATACTATAACCAGCAGGCCCACCAAACTCCGGTTCATCCACAAGCCCAAGTGGCTTATTATCCTCAACAAGCATCACCTCTTGCTCCAACACTTCCAACAGCTCAAGGTTACCCACAACCACAACAAGCAACAGGTCCACCTCATAACCCTCTTCCTTACTACCCATCGCAACCTGCTCTAGAGCCCCCACAACCTTAAAACCCACCTACTGCCCAAGGGCATGTGTGTGCACAACACAACCAACCTCAAAACTAGAACAACCAGCGTAACCAAGGAGGTCAACAAAACCGCGAAAGAGGACGTAACCGCGGAAACAACCAGCAACACAACCAAGGTGGACCACCACCTAATCCCCCAAATAATAATAACGCTACCCCCCCCCAACTAAAACCCTGATCGCCCACCGAAACAGGCCAAAAATAATAACTTGAGAACAAACCATCCATGTTCCATATGTGGATTCTACGGCCATTACACACATAATTGTCCCCATCTAGATCGAGCGCGTCAACTCTAGACCAATGACGCCCAATGACAAGGACATGCTGCACAACCAACACCCCCTCCTCAGCCACAACCCATGATATTGCAAAATCCCCTACCAAACCAAGGCGTGGTAAACACTTGTCCAAATGATCCCCCCCAAGGATCCGCTGCAACATAGTATCAAATTACCTATGCAACAGCCAACTACCAGCATGCAGAGTCCAACACTCACCATTTGCTTATGATGTCATCAAATGATGTCAATCTTCAAAACCGCCGAAATCAATATGGCTCCACCCCTGAGGCCACACCTACCGGCCCATCGTCGAGTACTCTCCCAACCGATCAACCACTTCGCATACCCAATATGCCTATAGATGGGGGTCCAAAAGCACCTCGTTTCCCTTTGAGACGAATTAACAATAACCTGAACGCTCGTGCAACTTCTAACTATAACATTGTAGAGTATTTAGCTCAGTCCCCCACTGCTATGTCCACTCTCGAAATCTTAAAAATTTGTCCTGCACAGAGAAAATTGTTGTTATCTTCCATTGGTGCTATAGACCCTAGCGACTCCAACATGATGGCTTTCGACTTAGAACAAGCTGAACCTTGCCTGCCTTCATCTCTAGCTTTTCAAGTTTTCGTCTCCATTCGCAACCTCGTCGTTCATCGATGCATAATCGATGAAGGGGCCTCTACCTGCGCTATGTCGACTTTCGTATGGCAGAAACTTGGATCCCCAACGCTACAACCGTCAACTACTGCATTACGAGCTTATGATGGCCATGCATCTCAACCTCAAGGTTTGTTAGTGAATGTACCCATACAGCTTGGGGGTAAACTGGTTCTCATAGATATAGAGGTCATTAATGCCCAACTTGATTACAATCTCCTTCTGGGACGAAGCTACATGTATAAAATGAAAGCTGTCGCTTCTTCAGTTTTCCGCCTCATGATGTTTCCCCATGAAGGACGCGTAGTCAAAATTGACCAGATTACATACTACGATCCCAATGCCCCCGCAGTGCTAGAAAATGTTCTTCACATGATCAAACAACCCGTTCTTAGTGCACCAACATCATTCATCTTATTAGTTGGACCTGGGATATATTCAGAAACTCCCATGACCAGCTCTTTCCCGTCAATCCCACCCCCTCTTAAGGTAACTGAATTATCCGATTTGTGCACTCTATTGCACAGCAAACAACAACATCCTCAGCAACCTCAACCACCGCCACAAGTACCCATCATGCCTAGTCATATCGGAACAACACCAATTCACACAATCCCATTCTTGTTTCCATTTTCAGGAGTTGTCAGCACGCCAGTAATGGATACACTCAACCTTCCAGGTTTAACATTAGGAATACCTGTATGGTACTTACCTACCCCAACTCCCCCATCGACTCCAACCGTTGTCCTAAAACCGATACAACCTATGAATATGTCGAACCATCCACCACCTGGCATACCAAACCCCCAAAGTTGCCCACCACCTGGTGGTTCGAACCCCCAAAACCGATCAATTCCAACAGGGGGCACTACAACGACATCTAGTTATGTCCCCTCCTCAATCTCGCCACACTAGGGGTAGAGGTCCACCAACCTACAACACTACACCCACAACTCGCACCCCCCCAGTGACTTTCAAATTAGCTAAGAATCCCCCAACCCGTGTGCTTCCTAAGTGCTCCTTGTGTGACAATATTGGCCACGCTACCCATCTATGTCCACAACTACCGGCACTTCAAGAACACATGAATATGTTGGATGACGACACCAACGTTTCAGTAGTCAAACTAGAACTCCCCCCTTAGCCTCATGATAAATCATTGCGCACAAACCATCCTTGTGCAATATGCGGCATTTATGGCCATTATTCACATCACTACCCCGATCTCCCAAATTACAGAGCAACACTATACGAGTTGAATAATGCGGACCTAGAGATATTCCCACCACTTATCGAGGAAATATTTCCCCCGGAATCTTCCCATTCAAAAGAAATAAATACCATTTATATGATTTCAACTACCTATAAACCCGAACCTATTAATTTATGGGCACATTATTTCCACACTGATGAAGAAATCCTAGAAACACTCACTGCACCAGACTACCCTTGGGATGATATGCACCATCGATCATACTTCCTCCCTGAAGCATCTACGTCCACCGCGGAAAACCAACTATCTGTTGAATCCAAGGACTTCTTACCAACCAAGGTCAATTGATTCAAGGAGCCAATCCCAGCTCCAGAAGCTTTTGAAGAAGGTAACATGGCTAACATTTCTCCCATTATAAAAATCGACATCTCCACCACCCCCGGAAAACCCAAGCTTATCTCTTTAGGCGCATCTTGCACTGAAAAATAAACCCAAGCTTATAGGAAACTCTTCCAAGAATTTCGAGATATCTTCGCCTAGTATTATACTGAGATGCCTGGTCTTGATCCTACCATCGTAGAACATCACATAGACAATTGGCCCAACATATCACCGGTACGCTAGAAACAATGTCCCATTCCCCCATCCAAGCTTCCAGCAGTCAAAGCAGAAATTGAGAAGCTCCGAGCAGCAGGTTTCATATACCCTATTGCATACACCACCTGGGTTTCAAACCCAGTACCAGTTAATAAGAAAGTCAGCACCATCTGCGTATGTACTGACTTCCATGACCTCAACCTAGCTTGTCCCAAAGACAACTTCCCCACACCATTTATTGACCAGCTAATCGATGAGTGTATGGGACATGAGGTACTTTCTTTTATGGACGGTTTCTCCGGATACAACCAAATCAAAATCCATAAAGAAGATCAATACAAGACCGCTTTTACAATACCATGGGGCACTTTCGCCTGCTGAGTCATGCCTTTCGGTCTCAAGAACATAGGAGCCACTTTCCAACATGCCATGACTTATTGCTTTCACGATCTACATAAAATCATAAAAGTTTATCTAGACGACCTCACCACTTGGTCTAAGAAACGATCTGACCATTTAGATGATCTTCGACAAGTTTTCTTGCGTTGTTGAAAATACAACATCCGCTTGAACCCACTCAAATGTGTCTTTTGCGTCCCAGCAGGTCACTTGCTGGGGTTTGTCATTTCAAAAAAAGGCATCACCGTTGACCCTCTAAAAGTTCAATCCATAGTGGACCTTCCATCACCACGTACATTAAGACAGCTTCAAAGCCTCCAGCAGAAGTCCAACTTCCTTCATCGTTTTGTCCCAGACTATGCCACCACTGTATATGGTTTCCTCCGTTTGCTACGTCTTCATACCCGTTTCGTATGGGACAACCAAGCAGAAGGAGCTTTCACAGACCTAAAAAAAGCACTTACCAGCGCCTCGCTGATTTCTCTACTAGATTTCACAAGAGACTTTACCATTTACATCTTGGCATCAGATTACGCCGTTTCCGGAGTACACGTCCAAGAAGACTCCGCTTGTCAAGAACACATCATTTACTATGTGAGCCAGACCTTGTAAGGCCCACCACTGCACTACCCACATCAAGAGAAAATGGCCCTTGCCGTCGTCTTTTCAGTACAAAAGCTGCGACATTACATTTTCCTTAGCCACACCATGGTTGTGGCCAATTCCAATCCAATGGTCTATCTCTTAAATCGTCGCCTTCTACAAGGCCGTGTTGCCAAATGGGTGATTATCTTACAAGAATATGACCTAACTTTTAAAACTTTGAAGAGAACCAAAGCATTAGCACTCGCTCAACCCGTTACAGACTTACCATCATTGTCGCCATCACCAACTATCCATACTGATCTAATTGACGAACATTTGTTCATCATCTTGTCTGATGACCCTTGGTATGGAGACATTTTAGTATACCTCCGCACACAGAAATTTTGACCCAACATCGACCGTGACGGATGCCGTCGCATCCGACACCATGCCCCCCGTTATCTCCTCTTGGGTGATGTCCTCTATCAACATGGAATCGACACAATCTTACAACGGTGCCTTTCCCAAGACGAAGCATAAAAAGTCCTGAACGACTGTCATAGCGGTGCCTGCGGTGGCCATTTCTCCGGAATGGCCACCGCCCAAAAGGTAATCCGCGCAGGTTATTTTTTGCCATCATTATTCACTGATTGTATCACAACAGTGAAACATTGCCAAAACTGCCAGCTCTTTGCCTCAAAGGAAAGAACCCCCCCCGCCCCCCTTCAGCCAATTGTCACCGCTGGACCATTTTGAAAATGGGCCATCGACTTCATGGATTGCAATCCCACATCAACCGGTGGCCACAAACACATTATTGTGGATATTGATTACTTACCAAATGGGCGGAAGCCATGCCTACTTACAATTGCAAAGCCGACACTACAACCCGTTTTTTCCTCAACCATGTTATTGCTCATTTTGGAGTACCAAAGCAACTTGTCTTAGACCATGGCTCTCACTTCGAAGACTCCATTTGGAGAGAATTGTCCATACTCCTTAAGTTTGAACATCATTTCTCCTCCGCCTACTACCCCCAAGGGAACGGCCAAGTCGAAGTTGTAAACAAAATTTTGAAGACCATCCTCCAATGCACTGTCGACAAACATAAATCCAATTGGCATCACATGAATTTTCCTGCATTATGGGATTATCGCATGTCGACCAAAACCGCCACCGGCTTTACCCCATTCCCTTTAGTTCATGGTGTGGAATCTGTCCTCCCCATTGAATGCCAAATACCAACATTGCAAATTTCCATAGAACTTCTCCCCGATACGTCACTAATTGAAGAACGTCTACTTCTTCTAGAACAGGCCAACGAAGATCACCGAGCAGCCCTCCAAACAATCGTAGCCGCAAAAAATAGATCTAAACTCCATTATGATAAACATGTTCACCCACGAGCATTTAGTGAAGGAGATCTGGTCCTTGCTTACGATCAAGCCCGTGAAAAAATAGGCAAAAGAAAGTTCCAATCTATGTGGCAAGGCCCATATATCATACAAACTTGCCTTGAACATGGAGCATACATTTTGACTGATTCAGAACGAAATCCCATGCGTAACCCCCGTAACGGGTTGTACCTCAAAAGATTCTACCCATAAAAACTCCTGGACACCATAGTCCATATTGTACAGTTTTTTTGATGTCTTTTTTTTTTCACTGTAAATTTTTGAAACCTTACATTTCAATTCTTTCCTGCATGAACGCAGATGGATCCTATTCCACTCTACCACATCGGCTTTGCCGATGGCACAAGTCGTTGGTCTCCAAATCTCGCATCAGCATCTTGGGTAATTTATTCCCCTTCACATGAGTTGATCCACCTCGACGGAGTGTGTATAGGTGCTGCCACCAACAACTAAGCTGAGTACAATTCCGTGACCGGTCTCCTCGCCGTTGCTTTCCAAATGGGCATAAGTCACCTTTGTGTTTTCCTGGACTCCCAGTTTCTTGTTTCCCAACTCAACAACTGTTATTAGGTACGCAATCCCTGTCTATTTAGAAAATTCCTGCGCGCAAAACAAATGATTCGACATTTTGAATCCATCTTTTTTACTCCTGTCCCAAGAAATCATAACACTGTAGCAAACCAAATGGCTAACAACATTCTAGATTGGCACATCAACCAAAACATGTAGGAAATCATGACATGCATCACATAAGCATTACAAAAAATCAAAACATTGCATCCACGTGCATAACATATGCCTCCATGGGCAAGCAAACAAACTACAATTGCATCCACGTGCAACAAAATGCAATCAAGATAAGATGTGCATCCACATGCATACACGACTATATACCAAAACATATCTATATCTATATATATATATATATATATATATATATATATCATCATAAAAGTCATAATTTCAAGAGTGCCCTCAGTACCCAAATATACAAAAAATACACTAGCCATACAAAATGTGTATCAGCAAAATCATCCCCATATGCTCATCAGCATTTGGGGGCAGGCATCAGATCACCTAATCATCATGATCACCGGGATCCTCCAGATCATACTGATCCCAAGATCTCCTCTCGGCCATCACCACAACCAATCTCAGCAAGATCGACTGCCACTCATGGTGAGCATCGAAACAACGCTCGATAGTCAACCGATCCAAATCCCTCCAACCCTCCTCTGGTGCCTCCACTAGAAGCCCCTCCAAAGTCTCACGTACGTCCTCCAAGGAATCATATCGAGGATGCAAAAATCCTCGAGCAAAAGGAGGTGGTACTGCTATAGGTGGAGGTGCCACCACCATCATCCGTCCCTGACGGCCTACATGATCAGCTGGTGGCCTTGAACCAATATCTACACAATCATACAAGTAAACCAAGTCAATATCATATAAATATCTATAGCTATACTCATAACATCTAAACATGATATAATAGAGAAACAAAAACAAAGACATACCATCTAAGCCCCAGGCCTGTCCCTGATCCCGAGGCATCTCAGGATCTCCTCAGAAGTCCATACCAACATACGGATAATCATCAATACCAATGGGCACCTACTCCCACTGGTCATACATATTCGCCGAAAAGAATTGTTGGATACCACCACCACCTCGGGGAATCATCTCCCCCCACCGCACCATCTACGGCTCACTCCGCAACCCATCACGAACCAACACACGAGGCCGCAAGGTAGGTACCCGCTCAAAAAAGAAGCAACAGAGAAAGGAGGCATAGCTGAACTCCCCTCCCTCCCGACTAACCTTGTTCAGCTCCCGCCGAACACAGGTTAAGAACATTTTCCCCCAGGAAAAATAGGTACCTCTCAAAACTCTATCTACCATCATTGTTTTCCCCCCAGAAAAACAATGAGGTGCCTGTGCACCAAGCACCCGCAAAACACAAGCCCCCACTGCCTGCATCCTCGGTTCCCGCAGGTCCGAAATACTCAGTGCGTTGTTCTGTATATGAGCCCCAGGAACACAGAATCTCTCTAGTATATCCTCGATGTCCAAACTAGCCGTAATCCTCGGCTACAACTCCCCGATCTCCCCCAAACAGGGCAAGCCAGTAAGGAAATAAACATCACTCAAGGTGATCTCTAGTCGCTCACCTTGCACCATGAATGCACCCTCTGCCGGAACCCATAAATCCACCAATATGTTTAGCAGATCTCTCACTGAACGCATAAGAGGAACTTGAGCGAACTTTAGGAGTCCACCATCAGCCAAAGCTGCCTGCACAGCCGAGTCATCATGAATCCGACCCATCAATCCCTCGTCTATCTCTCTCTCCCGCCACGACACTAGTGGCCTCCTCAGCATCCTGCCAAAAAACAAAGGAATTTTTTTGTTTTTTTAGAAACAAAATTTTCTTTTTCAGAAAACCCCATCGCGAATTTCGACCTCTTACCCGTGATGGACATCGCTACTTTCAGCTTCAAATCCGCGATGCACATCGCGGGTATCAGCCCCACAGTCGCAATGGGCATCGTGGCTGCCAGCCCGAAAGCCGTGATGAACATCGCGACTGTCAGCCCCGAAAGTCACGATGCACATCGCGGCTATCAAGCCAATACCCACGATGTGCATCACGAAAAAAGACCAGAAACCCGCGATATTCCACGTTGGGAAGCCAACGTGGAATTACGCAGCCTTCGGGGCCCTGACGCTAAACAGAAAGGAAATAATTGAAAAGGCTAAGGCACATACGCTTACCTGAAACTCGTAGAATAAAAAACCAACGGTTGAATCTCCCACAAATCGAGAAAATGCTCTGACCACCTCAATTACTCTGTGAAACTCAACAGTGAAAATGACACTCGCCACATTGGGCCCACTTGCTATTTATAGAAATTTGACCATTTTTCAATCAACCATTTCGGCATCATACGATATCCATTTTTCAAACCATTGGTACCATTGGAATCAATGCTCCGAGAACTTCATGATAGTCCACTCCTTTTCCCAATTCCACCAGGTCCCTTTTTCGGGCACTTTCCCATGCCCCGTGCTGCCTCGATTTGCGTGCCACATCGGCCGTCATCCATTTTTTACGAGTTTTAAATCACCGGATTCAGTTTTTCGCACTCGTGACGATGCTTGAGATCATTTCTCGCTCTCAGCACCAAATTTTTTGGGCATTTTTCCCATACCCCTCGTCGCCTTGATTTGCGTGCCACATCGATCGTGGTCCATTTTTTATGAGTCTTATATCGCCGGATTTAGTTTTTCGTGCTTATGATGATGCTTGAGATCATTTCTCGCTCTCACCCCCATAGTTTTTGGGAATTTCTCCAGAACGCCCCTCATTGCCTCGATTTGCGTGCCACATCGACCGTGGTCCATTTTTTACGATTTTTTGTCACCGGATTTATTTTTCTGCGCTCATGACAATGCTTGAGATCATCCCTTTCTCTCACCAATACCTTTTTGTTCGGTATAATTTTATCCCTTTTTCGGGCCGAGCAATTCTTTTACGAAAAAGGCACTTAGGGAGTTTCTGTTAAGCTCTTTTCTGACTCCTAAAACAATGAAAAGATTGTCGAGCAACCTTGCTTCCTTTCATGTTTGTTAAAAGTATCTGAAAGGGCGTCTACCCGGTATAAGTTTACCTCTTTTCCAGACCTGGTAGACTAATTACAAAAAAGGAATACTCTAGTCACATTGCCTATAAGAGTTCTCCATCTGCATCATTTTATCCGTTTTCGAGCCTTGGAGACTAACATACGAAAAAGAACACCAATGGAGTCTACTTATCGGTTTCAGACTCTCAAAAAATGAAAGCAACCACGATCAATCACCGTCTCGGGCTCGTACAAATCCACAAGACGGTACTCCTCCACCAATTCAAAGTCTTCTTATCGTTTTCAGACTCCTTAAAAATGAAATCACTCACGAGCATGAACAGTCCTGGGCTTGCATAAATCCACAGGATAGTACCATTTCATAGCACACTTTTATCCCTTCTTAGAGCTCATTAAAACTACAAAGAAGGACCCAACGATGCTTTTCGGTGCCACAACAGATCATGTCTTCTCATAAGGCAGCTTCCCCATTATGGTCTCCTTTGTTCAGAGTATTCTGCAGTATGTCACCCCGAGAGTCCCCCAATAGCATCCATCAGCTTGTCCCCCTAGAGTTACTCCAGTCTGCAATACATATCCTTGATCCCTTAAAGATATGGTCCTCACACCTACAAGTCAGTTTCCTATGCTTCCAGGTCAACCATGTCACCATTCTCTGAACAAAGGAATTTTGATTCCACCCACTCTATGACCCCAGTTATTCCCCATCTCCACAGTATGTCAGTCCTACCATCAGTGCTATCACACTTCAGTTGTACACCTCGCACTCCTATCAAGGAAACATCATTGCCTTGGTAGTTGTTGGTCTCCCTCTGTCGACGCCAACCAAATCTATTCCAGAGGATAGACCCAGAGGTCCCTGTACCTTGGACTCATCACCATTACTGATGAGTGACTATGGATCATTTCGAAAGGAGTCCTCAGTGCCTCTCCAAATGATTATTTCTCACATGCTCGACTTCAAAACCTTGATCGCATCGTTGAGACTCGTACAGGGTATCCGTCCTTTCGGTTATTTGTTGAAGACCCCGGATATCACTTGACTCTACCACATTTGAGAATCTAATTTAGGAAACAACCAGTTACATATTCCTATGGATATTCGGGTTGCACTTGGCGACAATTTTCAGATGTACCGCAGTTTTATGCTCCCTTGAGTATACAGTCACATATACTCCTCGGAAGTTGACTCACAGTCATTGAGTCCCTATAGATGTTGGACACCTTTAGTTTCAGCATTTCATCAACCCTTCTGATACCTTATTCAGAATGGTTGTTGCTTTTTTCCAGTGTATCAATTATTGTGATCAGCCATGGCATGTTCATGAGTATATCCCAGCATGGTGTCCCCTCTGGACCATTACGATGTACCAACATTTTTTATGTATTATTTAGGTCCCCCTTCTTGGGCCTAATTGTTATGTATATGTCTTGATACGAGCATGGGTGTGCCCGCCTCGTCCATTATTAGAGATTATTCCTCATTCATTTTGAGGCCATGTATTTTTTCAGTTTTTTGCAGCTTCCATAGGGTCGTTGTTCCAGTCTCCAATCGGTCTCTTCTCTTCTCCAAACCCCAAGAAAAAGACAAAAGAACTATGATGTCTATCGGCCATACGATGAGCTCCTTCCCTCACACATCAGGGGGCAATCTGTTAACACCCAAAAAGTGCTCACTAGCTCACTCCCTTATTCACATGACCCATTTGTCCACTTTTCCCACCATTTGAGCCTCTAAAACCATCAAAAGGTCACCAAAAAGACCATAATACACCCTTTTCCCCTCAAAATATGTATTTTTTCCTCAAAAAACCCTAAAAAGGGTCCAAAATTCCCCAAAAATATTAAAAGGGAATAAAAATATAAAAAATATTCAAAAAAGGAAAAAGAGGGAAAAAGAGACCTAAACCATGTTGGTTAATACCATTGGTTTCCTCAAAACCATAATGGTATTCCCCCATCACCAAAAACTATAAAAAGGTGATAGGGGCTCCTCACTTTCCATCCACATTTCATCCTATCCTTATGCTGCCAAATTCCCTTTGAGAGCCATTGCCTCCCATTTTGAGTTTGAAGATCCCCATTGAATCTTTGGAGAAGAAGAGACCATAGGATATTGGAGCTTCTCAACCTTGGAGTTGCTCAACACCCATCATCCTCACCATTTGAGGTAATACAAAATCAAATATTTTTCAAGTTATTGTTCTTCCATAGATCTTATTGCTTATGTTTTGAAATCTAGTTTTTTATTTATTTGCACATGCTTATGTTAGATCAAATTATATTAGTTTATTCATAGTTGTTTTTGTTTTATATTGAGACTGCTATTACAAGTTAATAGGTGCATCCTTGCACCTGCTTGGTTGAAAAACCAAGCAACAAGAGGGTCAAGAACTCAATCTACAGGTCTAGGAGTTGTTGGGAAGAGGATTTATTAGAGAGAGTCTGATTCAGTGCATGGTACCAGCAGTATTAGCGTCGAAGAAGGGTGGAGAATGGAGGATGTGTACAGACTCCAGAGCCATCAACAAGATCACGATTAAGTACTAGTTTCCATTGCCAAGAATGGACGAATTGATGGATTGCTTGAGTGGAGAGAAGTACTTCACAAAGATTGAACTGAAGAGTGGTTATCACTAGATTTGGGTTAGAGAAGAAGATGAATGGAAGACAACATTCAAGATGAAGGAGGGTTGTATGAGTGGTTAGTCATGCCATTTGGGTTGACTAACGCACCCAGTACATTCATGCGGTTAATGAATGAGGTACTGAATCCATTCTTGGGAAAGTTCGTCGTACTGTACCTAGACGACATCTTGATATTTAGTCGAATCAAGATAGAACACTTGGGGCACATTCGACAAGTATTGCAAAAGTTGCAAGAAGAGAAGTTGATGGTGAACCTACAAAAGTGATTCTTCATGAAGGAAGAACTGGTGTTCTTGGGATTCGTAATATCGGGTAAAGGGTTAGTAATAGACCTGGAAAAGGTGAAGGCAATATTGGATTGGCCGAAACTGACAAGTGCAACTAGAGTAAGGATTTTCCATGGACTTGCTAGTTTCTACAGGAAGTTCATCAGGGGATTCGGTCGGATATGTGCACCTTTGACAGAGTGCATGCAAAAAGGGGAGTTCAAGTGGACAAAAGCTGCCAATAAAGCTTTCGATAAGTTGAAGGAAAAGGTCACTGAGAGCCTGGTGTTAATTCTCCCAGATTTCGACAAAGTTTTCCAATTCGATTGCGATGCGAGCGGAATGGAAATTGGAGCATTGTTGAGCCAAGAGGGATGACCAATTGCATTCTTCAGCAAGAAGTTGGATGATGTGAAGTGGAAATATTCGGTCTATGACCATGAGTTATATTCTATTGTCCAGGCATTGAAGAAGTGGAGGAATTATTTGTTTCCCAAGGAATTTTTGTTGTACACAGATCACTAAGCACTTAGATACTTGAACACTCAGTCGAAGTTGAATTAGCACATGAAGTGGGTCAAATTTCTGCAGGAATATACCTTCATGTTGTGACATAAGTCGGGCAAGTCAAACAAGGTTGTCGAAGCGCTGAGTCGAAGAGTTGCATTGCTGAACACGATGATAGTTCAAGCAACATGAATAGAGTTGGTGAAGACAGAGTATGTGATCGACCAGTATTTTGCGAAAGCATGGTAGGTGAGTAGCGAACCATGGAGTGTCGACAGGACTCCATACTTGGATTATTTCATCCAAGAGGGATACCTATTCAAGGGGAAATAGTTGTGTGTTCCCATAGGATCCATAAGAGAGAACCTAATCCAAGAGCTGCATAGCGGCATATTAGCAGGTCATTTGGGCATCAACAAGACCAAGGCGTTGGTCAAAGAAGAGTATTATTGGCCAAGAATGATGATAGATGTCAGGAATTGGGTACAACAGTGTCAAGTTTTCCATTTGGAAAAAGGAAGAAGTCAGAATACGGGGTTGTATACGCCATTACCAGTGATGAATACCCCATGGGAGCACCTGAGCATGGATTTTGTGCTAGGATTGTCGAAGACACGGCAAGGTAACAACTCAATCTATGTTGTAGTCGACAGGTTTTCGAAGATGGCACACTTTATTCTGTGTTGGAAGACAAGTGACGCCATAGGAATTGTTGTACTATTCTTCAAGGAGATAGTCAGATTGCATGGGTTGCCGAAGAGTATCACGTTGGACAGAGATACCAAGTGTATGGGGAATTTCTAGAGAACCCTATGGAAGAACTGGACACGATGTTGTAGTTTAGCTCAGTATATCATCCACAAATAGATTGCATGGGTTGCCGAAGAGTATCATGTTGGACAGAGATACCAAGTTTATGGGGAATTTCTGGAGAACCCTATGGAAGAAACTGGACACGATGTTGCAGTTTAGCTCAGCATATCATCCACAAACATATGGAAAGGCCAAGGTGGTTAACAGAAGTTTGGGAAACCTTCTGAGGTGTTTGATGGCTGACAGACCCAAGCAGTGGGAGAATGTGTTAGCGCAAGCAGAGTTCCCATACAACAATTCTGTGAATCGGTCGACGGGTATGAGCCCATTCCAGATTATTCGGGGATGAATCCCACATGGAGTGATAGATTAGATGTCGTCACAAATCAGGAAAAGCACGGATGCAGAATCATTCATAGAGAAAATGAAAGAAGTGCATGAAGATGTGCAAAAGCGCATAGAAAAGAGCAACGCGGCATACAAGTTGAGAGCCGACAGGAAGACGAGGCTACAACCATTCAACGAAGGAGACTTAGTCTATGCACATATGTGAAAAGAAATATTTCCGACTGGAACCTATAACAAGCTGAAGCTGAAGAAGATTGGACCATGTAAGATCTTGAGGAAGATCTCGAACAATGATTATGTGTTGGAGCTGCCGAAGCACTTGAGCATTTCACCAACGTTCAATGTCTCAAATTTGTACAAGTTTGAAGAAGATTAAACCAGCGGAAGCGCGGAAGTGTCAAACATCGATTGGACAGTGCAGATACTAGGTCGATACGACAAAGAAGAAATCGTCGAAGTACTAGAAGAACGCGAAGTCGAGCATACGCACATTTTGAGAAAGAAAGAATACTTAGTGCGATGGAAGGATGATGATTTATAGGAGGCGACATGGATTTCCGAAGAAGAATTCAGGAGGCTGACAGAGAAGTCAGTTTCTTTTTCACCTAGGGAGTCTGATGTAGGAGCATTGGGGCCTAGGCAGAATAGTCAAAGTTGATCGACAGAAGGCCGACTAGAGGGAGTGCCAACGACCACTGGTGTGGAAGGAATATTGGCTTTTGAAGCCAGGTAGTCGAGTAGGAAGTTGTCGAGGTGAGTCGACAAGAGGATTTAAAGGTCGAAGGTCGACATGTTTTCGAATTGCGACACCGACAGGTTAAGGCATAAGCCAAGCATGGAGGAAGGGGCGGAGTGGAGAAGCCACAGAAGAGAAGTAAAGTCGACAGGAAAATTCCAAATATTAAGGAAGGCAGTATGGTCGAGGTCAGTCATGGGACCGACTACTATAATAGAGTCAGAGAAGTGCAAAAGTCAAGCAAGTACTTGGTAGTCGTTCTGGGTTGCTAAGGAAGTTATGAGCAGTTAAGGAGGTGGTTGGGATCAAGACAAATGTCACCACAGGCAGAGGTTGTGCAACATGGTAGAGGGCGCTGACAACAGTAGGTTTGTAGGATTTGGAGGATTTGGCGGACAGAGGAAGAGTGTCTCTGTGAGTGGAGTGGACCTCGGGATGAGTAGCAGCAGCAGAGTAGAATATCAGAGTGTAGGCACAAGGAGCGGGGATCAGATACATAGCTCATCGTTCAAGATTTTAGCAGTGAACCAGGAGAGGGGGAAGATCGCACACAGAGAGAACACCCCATTTACTTCTATATATTGTATCTGGCTAAGGCACTAGATTAGTTTTTTTACATTTCCTTTCATTTTACATTGTAACCGTAATTCGATTGAAGTAATAGAATCTAGCTTTTGGCATCCTATTTACACCAATTCTGTGTGAGCGTGTGTGTGTCGTGTGTATTGTTAAGCAAGAAGTCCTATTGATGATCGACCTTGCACCATACACCAATCTTTCTTGACCAATTATTTCTTTCAACTTTTTGTATTCTTCTTTAACATTTTCACATTTCCAGTTAGGAATAGTTGTTAGATTGAGTTATATTTGACACATTCATAATTGTAATTTCAATTCTTATATGCAAGGCATTCGTCTTAATATTGTATTGGAACTGACATGAACATAGGTGAAAATATAAATCCTTATTTAGATACCCTATGTGTTATCGTTACCATGAATTGGTATCATATAAGTTTCACCATTTGTGTATCTTTATAACTATTGCATGCTTGAAACTTAACAATGGAGATTTTCCCTCTCTTGTAAAGATAAAAAAACTAGATATAACCCAAGAAATGGTAGATAAATGTCGTTAATCCCCTTGATTGCAAGAATAAATGTAGTGGATGTGGAGTAAATTCATTGCATCTTGTGAATGACCCAAATCCAAGCTATGCACATGACCATATGGTGTTATTGGAAAGTAAGAGGATTCTTTCTATGCTCATTTGGGTTCAAAAATCAATGGTGTTTGTTTTGATAGGAAGTCCATCAATGAAAAATGTTATTCCTTAACAAAACAAGTTCATACTCTTATGTCTAATGTCTTATTATACTCAAATTTTTGTTTATATGACGTGGGGTGTTTATACTCAAATACCCATGACTACACTCAAATCATTGGCATTCACATAATAACATTTGTTTCCTAATCCCTTACTATACCCCTTCACAACAATCCATGTGGAACGTGGCATTCCAAAGAATCCTACCTAGGGTTTAGGGTCAACATTACCAAGAAATGGTACTATCTAGGGAGCTAAAGGGAAAGAGGGAGGTGGTTATATATATATCGTTGGGTGAGAAATTACAGCTTTAGGGAGTGAAAAAGAATAAATCTAATCGACTATGGGGATGTGAATGATGGCATCATGCAATTTGTATTTACGTCACATTAGGAGCTTCCTAAGACATGGGAGTGTTCCAAGGTGATATCTATCATACATGATGCTAAGGTGGTATCTATCATATATGAAATTAAGGTAGTTTCTGAATAATTTTGTCTATAGTTCTTATGAATAGCAACTTAGTAGGTGACTTCACAATAGGTGACTCACTAATTATACATTTTTTTAAACACACACTTTTGCAGCTTGGATTTCATGTGATTAGTCTGAATGTTTGAAATCTTATGTTAGTCCAACTATTTGTAGTCTTTTTTGTTTTTACCATGTGCTACCTTGTGGACTGTGTTGTCTTTGCCCCATTGGTCACTTTTGTCTCCACATTACCATTGTGATTGGTCTCTACCTTGCTATAAGTATGCTTGAAGGGTCATGCAAGGATGGAATAGTTGAACATAAATTAGGAGAAAGAGGTACCACAAATCTTGAAATGGACACCATATCATTCTTGTACGCCAACAATTCCATACGCAAAGGCTTATATGATGGCTTGGGGCCCACACATAGTCCATGAGTCCTAGAGGAAAATGTTATGTTTTCAAACTCTACAATTTGACCTTGGACTATGTTTAAAGTCATGATAACCATCTGCAATTTTTCAAACTCAAAATGGTCATCATATCCTAATCACATGACAAATATTCCCTTTGCATGACCTTTGTGGTGTCTAAGGGACACAAGGATGTCTCATGACTCACTATTACACAATATGTGGTCCAAGTGACCCAAAACCCGCCAACTACGGTATTCTTTAGCACAAAATACTCCTTTCATGCCCTCCTTTGGTGTGTCTCAGCGTCGGCGGTTGTTAGGATATTTAGACACTTAGGAGTTAGTTAAGATCAACTTGTGTAATATATCTGTTAGGGATAGTGTGTTTCTTTAGTATGCATTAGTATGCATTTGTAAATATTTAATCCGACGGTCACGATATGTTTCCGACATAGAGTGATCCGACGGCTCAACTTCTCTTAGATCAAACCTAACCTTGATCCGTGGCTTAACACCCTATTGGTCCATGATCTCTATTTAAAGAGCATGGAGGGTCATTGTTTAGTTGATCGATTATGAGAAGCTCATTTGTAACTTTCTTTCTTTGCATAATAAATTGTCCCGTAGAAGTTATTTGGCCGGGGTCGTGGAGTGTTTCCCTCAAGAGAGTTTAAACCACGTCAAAACATCGGTGTGTTGATATGTGATCTGTTTGTGTGAAGTGGTTGCTCTTGGTGTTCGGTCCTTTGTTAGTACCCTGTGTACCCGAACATGGTATCAGAGCTTTTATGAAGTGCCACTTCCGGTTATGATCTAGATCTTGAACTATTGTTGCCGAAACTCGAAAGGGTTTCTAGTTCTAGTATTTCTGTGCATTTTTGGGCTGTGGGAGGTGTTCCATTGCGTCCAGAGCGTCGTTTCCATTGGAAAATAGTTTTCGTTTGATCGAAAACGGTTCCCGGTTGCTCCAGAAACGCGTATTTCATCAGATCTGAAGGTATACTGTTACAGTGACGCATTTTTTTTTATTTCTTTGCCGTGCACCTTGCGCGATCTCGGCAAATCAAAAACAGAGAGAAAACGTAGCCTTTCCGAGTGTGGAAAAGTTTTTTTTGTTTAGTTTTGTGGTTTGTTTTGCAGGAAAAAGGGCAAGCACGCAAACCGAGCAAGAAGAGTAAAAAAAAAAAAAAAAAAAAACCCTTCCTCATTCCCATATTTTACATACCTTTTAATCTAGCTCACTTGGTTCAAAGTTGCTTTATTCCTTAATAGGTCTTGAGTTCAAGTCTTAGGAAGTTACTTTTAAAAGAAAAGTGCATGCAATTTCTATTTTCAAGTTACTTTATTGTAAAGGTGCATCTCACTTAAATAATAAAAAATAAAAATACAAGTGAGTCACTTAAGTTTTTTATTTATTGTTGCACTATTTAAAAGTAATATCATTGTAAAAGTGAAATCACTTATTTTACAAAAATGATTCACTTAAAGCAACTTTTTTGTAAAGTGATTGTCAAAAGGTTCACCTTGGGAAGAGGGGGGTTCTTTTTTTGCTGGACATTCTCTAGCTGCCACGTCACTATTGGGGACATCTTCAACAGTTTCTTTGTTCAAGCATAACTTCATCATACCGAGTCCGTTTTCAGTGCCGTTTTTTTTTAAACCGCCTATTTTTTCGAGCTCTTCACATCCAGACTATTGGTTTCTACTTTTACAATCATTAATTTACAAATATGGCCGCCCTTTGTGATATTCTACTTAACAGTTCCAACTATTTCTCATGGAAATCTCATATGGAGGATGTTCTACGAAGTAGGGGACTTTTCATAATTACAACAGGGAAAGAAAAAGAACCCACTGATGATGATAAGAAAATAAAATGGGCAAATAGATGTGATGAAGCTCGTGGATTGATTGGGATGTCAATCTCTACTGATTTGCGATTCCACATATCTGGAATTGATGAACCTAATACTGCTTGGGACAAGTTGGAAACTGTGTTTGGTAAACACAATGAAATTCGAGGCCACCAACTCGAAAATGAGTTGATTTCTTTAAATCCAAGTGACTTTTCATGCATTCAAGATTATTTATCTAAGTACAAAACTCTTAAACTCTTATGTGCAGAATGTAAGATTGAGAGGGAAGACAAACAATGCATTTATCATATTCTTTCCAAACTTGGACCTGCATATTCTGTTTTTGTATCTACATTTTACTCCATGAAAGCATCCTTGAATGCAGCTAGCTATCAAGAGCCTAGTCTTGAATCCTTTTGTGATTCCTTGATTAGAGAACAAGATAAACTCATTCATCTTGGAATAATCAACAATGCAGATACATCTGGGAAAGCCTTATTGTCCCAACAGAAAGAAAAGTCCAAGCCTCCCAAGAAACAAAATTTTCGCAATAATAAGTCCAACAAGGGTCCAAAACCCTCTCAGTCAGCTCCTTCTTTAAAAAATGACAAAGGATCCAAGCCAAAAGGCAAGAAGATTGAGCGTCATTGCAACTATTGCGGGAAAGATAATCATGATGAATCTAAGTGTTTCAAGAAGATGGCAGCCTTGGAAGCAGCAATGAAGAAGCACCACATCAGCCTAGATTCATCTTCAGAATCTACCTCTCATGGACATGCACTTTGTGCTTCTGGTTATTCTTATAATGCATCTTCTTCTTCTACTTCAAATGAATGGCTCATTGATTCTAGAGCATCTTATCATATGGCTAAGGATCAAGCCATCTTTTCTACTATGCATGAATGTAACACCAAACAAATATTTGTTGGTGATGATAGATCTCTAAGTGTTGTAGGAGCTGGAACAGTTCCAGTAGATAATGGTCATTTTAGTGATGTACTATGTGTTCCAAGAATTTCCTGCAATTTGTTATCAGTCTATCAGATCACTCATTCTGGTGAAGGTAAAACTGTGACCTTTACACCTCACCAAGTTGTAATCAAGGATTTTAAAGATCCTCAACAGGTCCTAGCTACCGGAATTGTTGATGATATTACCAGGTTGTACAAGTTTAACAACTTTGGGTCATCACCTTTCCCTTCAGTTTTTGTTGCTCATAGTGATAACTTGAGCAAACTTTGGCATGAGCGATTTGGTCACTTAAATTATCGCTCATTGCAACAACTATGTAAAGAAAATATGGTGACAGGTCTTCCAATGGTATCTTGCAGAGATGGTGTTTGCTTCGGTTGTGTACTCGGAAAACATCATCGGGACAGTTTTGACAAACGTACCTCTTGGCACGCCTCGGTTCCCTTGGAGCTTGTGCATAGTGACTTGTGTGGTCCTCTTCCATCTGCTTCCTTTTCTGGTTTCAAATATTTCTTAACTTTCATTGATGATTACACCAGACGCACTTGGGTTTATTTCCTAAAACTTAAGAGCGAATTATTTAACATGTTCTTGGCCTACAAGGCCCTTGTTGAAAAACAATCTGGTCATCAAATTATCAAGTTAAAATCTGGCAATGGAGGAGAATATGTTAACAAACACTTCACTACTTTCTGCACTGAACAAGGCATCCAACAACAGCACACTGTTCCATATACACCACAACAAAATGGTGTAGCTGAGCGGAAGAACCGCACTTTAAAAGAAATGGCTAATTGTATGATCCAATCTAAGGGACCCATCAAACCGCCTAGCAACGAAACCATTTGTTGACCAAAACCAACACGACCTCAGTCGACAGGGGTTCGCCTCACTATCGACACATACCGCAGTCTCCCTAGGCACAGACCCAAGCAGGTTTAAGCCCACCCAGCAACACCCGCAGAGCGGATGAGGTCTCACCCGAGGCATCCAGGAAGAGCAGACAGAGTGTCCTAGCCATGGGGCAGATGGAGGAACGGTGCGACTGGACGACCCCACTTGCTCTGAAGCTTTGCCAGCCATCGCAGACCGAAGCAATCTCTTACTCTGCGGAGATTCAGAAGGTTGGCCCCCTTGGTGCTTCTTAGCAACACTTGATGCTCCCACCGACATATTGGAAACCTCGGCTCCAAGATCAACAGTGTCTGAGGACACACCTTCTCATTCTACAGCAACTGGAATGAATGGGGATTCCACTTCACTGCTAATGTCCAATGTCTCCAGTTCTCCTGGCATACCTCACCACTCTTCGTTATATACCTAGCAGTAACTAGCTCAAGTCACTATAGTGCTCCACAACAACACGTCTTGCTAATTCCTCAGTGTCTTCTGCCCAATGCTAAACAATACTTATAGCATCAACCCAAACCCACCGTAATTATGACTAAATCCTGCATTAACTCAACCAAATCCTGTATTAATGAGGCAAATCCACCAGCGATCATGTCCGTCGATCGGCCAGATCTGCCATTAATTGCCATTATTCGAACAGCGTCGTTAATTAACTATCTCCACTTTTGGCATTTATTACTGATTTGACCGGGTCACCATGCTGCCATGTGTCTCCGACTATTCCAAACCTGCAGTACAAGCCTCCCTTCTTCACATACCTTCTTCTGTTGGTGCGCCATCTTCCAGCAAGCAACCTGCAACAACCATTTTATTTTATTTTTATTATTTTATCAATGCGACTTAGACATCGCAGTGCTCCAAGCCCGAGCGATAGGGCTTCAACCTGTGACCATTTACCAGCTTGGGAAGCACCACCCCATCCAATCGCTGCAACTAAACTGCTCCTTCTGAAGTAATACTATTGATACGATAGGGACCCAGCCAATACATCTGCAACTTTCCTAGATGTTTCATAAACTTGTTGTCGTATAGTAACACTAAGTCGCCTTGCTGAAACTGTTTGTTTGATGTGGCGATCATGCCATGCCTTCTGGTGGTCCTTCTCTACCCCTTGGTGAAATCCATCGATAAATCGATCCTCTTCGAGCTCCACCAATTGTGCTAGACGTTTGTCTAATGCTACGACATTATCCATGCTCGTAACAGCTGTAATTTGTAGACTTGGAACAATGTACTCCATCGGCATAATTGCTTCCTTCCCATATACAAGCTTGAAAGGTGTCTGACCAGTCAACCTTTTACATGTGGTGCAATAGGCCCACAACACTGCTGGGATTTTCAGATCCCAGTCGTCGCAGTTCGCATTGCACACCTTTGTCAACGCATGCTCCAATACCTTGTTAAACCCCTCCACCGTTCCATTCGCCTGTGGGTGATAGGGTGTACTCTTCTTATGCTGTATTTGCAACTCCTTCGTCAATGCGCTGATGGTGCGATTCAGAAAGTGGCTGCCTTGATCACTCAACAATATCTTGGGGCAGCCGAAACGAGTGATAATATGATCAAACAAAAATTGAGCAACTGTGGCGGCAGAACAATCAGCTACAGGTACTGCCCTAGCCCATCGGGTCAAATACTCTATCGTCGTGATGATGTACCGTGCACCCATGCATTTCCCTGGTGGATTGATTAGTCCGATGGAATCCATAGCACATTTGTTGAACGGTTGTAATGTCACTTGCGGTAGCAGCGGCATCTCGTCACGTCTAGACGGCTTGCCAGTTCGTTGACAGACATTGCAAGACCACGCATAGTCCATTGAATCATTATGTAATGTGGGCCACCAAATCCCAGCATGAAGTACCTTCCTGGCAGTCATCCGAACGCCATAGTGTCCTCCTACTACTCCTCCATGTGCTTCAGCCAATATCTGCGCTTGCTCATGCGGCAAGAGACATCTGCACAATATCTCATCAGCACCCAATTTATACAACTCTCCCGCGATCAGTTGAAAGTCAGCAGCCTTGACGACCAATTGCTTCTTTTGAGTAGTGGTAAAGTCATCGGGCGCAGTGCTGGTCACCAGTATAGTGAAACAGTTGGGAATCCGGCAACCCATCTTCGATATTAGTCAGTTCTTCCCCTGTATCAATCTGTGACAAATGATCTAGTCTAGCATTCAACTGCCCCGGTTTCACAATGACTTTGAAATCAAACTCCTGAAACAAAAGTAGCCACCGGCAGATCTCCCCCCCAAACACAAGCTTATTGACCAAGTATTTCAATGCAGAATGATCAGTGAACATTTTAAAGTGGCCACCCAACAAATAATGCCTGAATTTCTGTAGCGTGTAAACCATGGACAGACCTTTGCATTCTATGGTAGTGTAATTGCGTTCTGCAGAAGACAACTTCCGACTGGCAAAAGCAATGGGATGATCAATGTCGCCTTCTCCCGGTTGAGCCAATACAACCCATAGTGCAACCGATGAAGCATCAACATGGACATGGAATTCCTTACTCCAGTTTGGAAAGAACAAGATTGGGGCCGACACCATCTTCGCTTTGAGTGTTTCAAAACTATCCTGACATTCTGGGTTCCACTGGAATGCCGCAACCTTCTTCAACAAATTTTCCATAGGGGCAGTAATCGCAGCATACCCCCTGATGAACTTGCGATAATATCCCGTGTGGCCCAAGGTCGCTCGCAACTACTTAACGGTGGTCGGTGGTTGCATCCCCAAAATAAGCGCAATTTTGGCTGGATCAACCAGCAATCCCTGCTTACACACAATATGACCTAGCAATATCCCAAACGGTGCGCAAAAAATACATTTCTTCAAGTTCAGCGATATCTGGTGCTGTCGGCATCGCTCAAGCATTAACTGCATATTGGCCAGATGATCGCGAATCAACCCATAAACTGTCCAATCATCCATGTATACCTGCAAAAACTTCTGAATAAAATCTTTGAATGCAGCAACAACGACTCGGGAGAATATCGCGGGTGCATTCTTCAAACCAAACGGTGTTACTATGTACTGAAAGAAACCCCATTCAGTAACGAAAGTTGTCTTATGGTGATCTTCCTTAGCAATGTGATATCTGATGGTAGCCAGAGAATCCATCAGTGAAAGAGTACATCTCCTGGCCACCCACTCATTCAAGTACTTCAATAGTAAATGGGGTCGGAAAAGGGTCATGCAAGTAGGCATCGTTCAACTTCCGCAAGTCGACACAAATGCACACTTTGCCTATTTTATTGTCCTGCACCACCATAGGACTAATCCATTCAAACTCTTCCACAGGTTCGATAATACCAGCATCCAACATCCGATCAAGTTCCACCTTGACCTTTTCTTTATGTCGTTTATTTAGCCGATAAGGTCGTTGTCGGACTGATAAGGTCGTTGTCGGACTGGCTTAGCATCTGGTTTCAATGGAATCTTTATCTCTCCTAAATCACCTAGGATTCCCTTCATTTCGGAAAACTTCATGGGAAATACGTCCTGAAACTCATGCAGTAACTCAGTAACCTTACTCATCATCTCATCGTCCCAATAATCCCCAACATTAGCAAACTTGGGAGTAGCCTTGGTGTCAATATTCATCTTGCAAAGCTGCAATGGTTGACTGAACAGATTACTTGGTGCAACAGGTGGGACCACATCGCGACTTCCTTCAGATTCGGGAATGTTAACATTCCGGAGATCATCATCATCCTTTGGGCCACCACTAATGTTAAAGCACTCCATGAGAGACTGCATCTGATAGTGGATGTGCGGGTCAACAAGGTAGGCCGCCGGAACAACCTGAAATATTACATCGCGGATGAGCTGCAGGGTGTTATGGACATCAGGGTTAGCATCCGCGAAAGTGAACATATGAGTGAAACAGATCGTCAAATCCCCCCATGTTGTAATGTCTCGGTGCAACTTGGCTACAGTGTACCATGAGTGCGGTATCTCATCCAAAGTATGGATAAAAGCATGGACCCACTCATCTCTACGTCATGCGACCCATAAGCGTTGGCACTCCATCACATGATCACTGGGATTAGTCCGGCCATCATACTTTCCATTATGAGAAACTTCAGTATCGCCGAACTGAACCATCATCAACCTCCAACACTGTGACCAACCTTTAATGAATTTCTTATGTGTTGCCCACCATCGTGCTGGAGCAGCCTTCAGTGCTTCTTCCAAGGCCAGCAATCATCGTGGTTCCGGGACGCGGTCTTCAAATTCTGCTAAAAAGGTGTTCAGGCGAGGAAACCCATCATAGACAGGCAATGTGATCGTTTCTGTCGCAACACGACATAAGGATTGCGTAACTAAGCCACATTTCCGGAATGGTACTTCATGCATTCGGTTCTGCTAATGTTCTAATGCATCATCAGAGTCAGATGAAGCAGAGCTCTCTCTATGCCACTCCAACTCACCATGGACAGTAGGATGAATATAATCTTCATAAATATTGAATGCATGGTCCCATCCAGTGGTATCATCATCTTTGACAGGTTCAACGTATCAATGTCTTTCAGCCAGATCCAACGGGGTTATGACTCTGAAATCATGATTCTCAAAGGTCATCATGCGCTTCTTGAAGTTGATTACAGCTCCACTATCGTTAGCCCATCCGATACCCAAGAGCGTCGGATAAGAGCTTCCTCCCTCAACCACTTCAATAACATCAAAATCAACATAAGTCTTGATGCCCTCAATATCAATCATGAGCCACGGAACTCACCCAATGGGTGTTACCTTCGCATGGTTAACCAACCGGAGCTACACAGGAGACCAGCTCAATGGCGGGCTCCCCATCTTCTGCCACTCTTGCTTGGTTAAGATGTTAACATCCGAACCAAGGTCAAGAATCATAGAGTCAACATCATATTCACCAATTTGAATATTCATTCGCATCTCCTTGCCAGTCTTTTGTCACTGTAGGGAGTTGACTACCGACTCCTATCGTCCTTTCAGAAATCGCTGCAACCATCCCTCAATCTCAACCAGGGCAATTGGGTCTCGTGCCAATGATACAAAGCTTTCAAGGAACTTTTGCAATGTCCCCGGTGGTGGTCGGTCAGCGCTTGATGTAGTATCAAAGATAGGCAGCATATCGCAAACAACAGCCTTACCGCGGTCTTTCTCCAAGGTGCGATGTGCCTCCATGAATGTCTCTCACTCCATATCAATGTCGAAAGGTACCATCTTCTGACCAGCCAATCGAATCAGTAGTTGCGAACCATCCTCCCCAATCGTCTTGCCTCCACGAGTGACAACAGCCACCGAAGCATCTTATGGTCGCGGTTCGACAGAAATGGTTGCTATGTTTGCACCCTGCATCTAGTTCTGCTACAGATTCCTTGGTTGATTGACATTTTGATTGGCGTTCGGCGGTGGTCGTGGGGGCTAGTTCTGTACTGGTTGTTGTACTGGGTTCTGTACTGGTTGTTGTGGCTAGGACTGATTCTGTAGCTGCGGAGCATTCCCAGCCTGCCATTGTGCAATCAACTGTGGACAATTCTCAACTGTATGATCATTACCAAAGCAAAACGTACACTGATTCTGTAGCAGTGGGCAGTCGTGCTGATAATGCCCCCATACTGCACAGTGGTAACATTGAATAGTTCCACGACCACCTCGGCCTCCTCCTCCATGACCAAATCCACCACCGCATCCGCCCCTGTAGCCTCCCTGGTAGTCGGCCTGCTGCTGGTATTGTTACTGCATTGGTGCTGGTGGAATCCCTTGTCCTTGTGGTGCATACTACGGTTTTTGTATATATTGTGGTTGTGGGGGAGTCATTCGCATCGAGGTGTATTGCAGCATGAACTGTTGTGGTTGTTGTTGCTATGGTGAAAACTGCATCTACGGCTGGGATACCTACGGTTGCAGTTGTGGTTGTTGCACTGCGCGTTGATCATCCTTGCGTAGAATGCATCACACATCCTCTCCTGTAGCAACCCATATGCATGGCAATCCTTGTCATCGTGACACACCAAGTTGCAGAATGTGCAGTAAAGATTACGCGGAGTTGTGACCATTTTCTGCATATATGGGAAATTATCGTGACTGTGCCCAAACACATGACAAGCACGACACCATGGCATACTGCCGCCATTCAATGGGTTTGGCGCGCCTGAAACCAAATAATTATGGAAATCCGGGCAGTTATCCTTTGTATGCCCTTCTCTTCGACATCGCGTACACCATACTTCATCGCGTTGTTCCTTGTTCTTCTTCAAATTTTGCAACTGTATAGTCAGGTTAGCAAGCTGTGTCTATATCTGCGACATCTTGACTGCATTATCTCCGATTGGTGATGCCTCCAATCGCATTGCAATCTCTAGAGCTTCACTAGGCATTGATATGTTTTGCTGCATCAACAGTAGCCGAATGTGGGGTACCAGTGTTGCAATGCACCATTCTTTATGTTGGATGACGCTCATATAAAAACTAACTTTTGCCATCAGTGTCTTGAATCGTTGGTCGAAATTCCATACTGTCTCATTGGGATACTGCTTAATTTCCTTCAGTTCAGTAATGTATTGAGCATCCGACTTAGGCCGTCTAAATTCAGCAAATCAGCCCATCCCGAATCTCATCTAGTGACTTCTTTGGGGCCCCCGTAGGGACTAGAATAAGCTTCATGAACCAATCTAATGCACAACCCCGTAGAGTCGTGGCTAAATGTCCTTTCTTAACATCGGCATCAGTGATCTGCTTCATGGTCCAGACCGCTTCACATAAAAACCAATACTGTTCCGGGTTGTTTGTCGCACTTTTGCGGTATTGACGAACTCGGTGGTGTCGACGTAGTATTTCTTGCTAGTTGAGAGTCAGTGAGCAGAGGTGTGGGTACGTTGGTGCTGGGGTTTGGTCATGCCTCTATCCTGGGCGTAGCCTAGTCATCCCTATCAGGACTGTGAGGTCACTTCATCCCGTGTGGTCTTCCTTCACGGGTTTGCGGTTCGATCGCAGCAGGACCTTCTCCCATCCTCTGCCTCTTTTCCTGTCGAAACCTCGCTCCTCCTCTTGTAAGACCACTTTCTTCCTTGGCTTCACTCATAGTCTCCTCATGGTATGCACCCATCTACCCCTTTAACATTCCATGTACCGTTCCCCAGCAGTCGCGGTACCCACAGCCTCTGCCCACCAGGCTGTCTATTGATCAAGGTGCATCTTTAATATACCCTTTTCACAGATTAGCATCTTAATCGACAGTTGGAGCGATAGCAGAAACCTTCCCCTTGGACCTCGGAAGAAGTATCTTTCAGCTTCACTATAGGATTTCTTCGTGTCAACCGCAAATTCAGTGATATATCCTTCCAAGATGCTATCAAGCCACACTTCGATAGCCCGTGATGCCTTATTATCGACTTCCTGCAGCTCCTGAATCAACTCCGAGGTCCAAGCTGTCGGCTCACCACCCTGGAAATTCCTCTTCTGGAAGGTCAGCTTTGACAACCATTCATACAGAATGACCGGGAATTCACAGAAAAACCATTCGTGCGGACCGTCGTGAATATATCTTCCCAGCCAGTGATCTACCGTCAGTCGCGTGTTCTGACTTTCTTCTTCAGCAAACTCCTGCAACTTCTGATCGAACCATTTTTGTATCTTCGGCTTTGTTGGGTGCCACAACATGACCTCCTTCTACTGTGCACACGGTCCCAGCAACGGAACCATTTGTTGACCAAAACCAACACGACCTCAGTCAACAGGGGTTCGCCTCACTGTCAACAGATACCGCAGTCTCCTTGGGCACCGACCCAGGCAGGTTTGAGCCCACCCAGCAACACCCGCAGAGCGGATGAGGTCTCACCCGAGGCGTCCAGGAAGAGCAGACGGAACCATGTTTCCGTCGAGAGAGGAGTAGAGTTGTGGCTACACGGGCTAACTCTAATGCAGTATTTAACCAGAAACTTTAAACATTCGGCAAGGAGTTATAACAATTTACTTCATCACAGCATTCATCATCACATTCTACATGGAACATACTACTTAAACGCAACATTTATCATTATAGCAATAGTAAGTAGACATTGCATCAAATAACATTCATACATCACAATATTGCACAAGGTTGGTACCAAAACATCATTATATTACTGTCGCGATCATATACCAGAATCAAAACACATATCTCGCACACAATTCTTCTATTTCCTTGCTTCTTCTCATCATCTTTTTGCTCTCTCTCTCTAACACTTACAACCCTCATGTATTTATAGGCTTCCGCCATTACAATATTTGTCCACTTAAAACTGACTTCCTAACCGACACTATGGATAATTGACCCAATATCTAACTGACTCGGTCCAAATGACCCCAAAAACCCGCATACCGCGGTACAACTGACTCACTATTACACAATATGTGGTCCAAGTGACCCAAAACCCGCCAACTGCGGTATTCTTTAGCACAAAATACTCCTTTCCTTCCCTCCTTTGGTGTATCTTAGCGTCGACGGTACCGCAGCATTGCCCCATCAAACCGCTTGGCAACAGAACCATTTGTTGACCAAAACCAACACGACCTCAGCCGACAGGGGTTCGCCTCATTGTCGACACATACCGCAGTCTCCCTGGGCACCGGCTCGAGTAGGTTTGAGCCCACCTAGCAACACCCGCAGAGCAGATGAGGTCTCACCCAGGGTGTCCAGGAAGAGCAAACGGAACCATGTTTCCGTCGAGAGAGGAGGAGAGTTGTGGCTACACGGGCTAACTCTAATGCAGTATTTAACAAGAAACTTTAAACATTTAGCAAGGAGTTATAACAATTTACTTCATCGTAGCATTCATCATCACATTCTACATGGAACATACTACTTAAACGCAACATTTATCATTATAGCAACAGTAAGCAGACATTGCATCAAATAACATTCATACATCACAATATTGCACAAAGTTGGTACCAAAACATCATTATATTACTGTCGCGATCATATACCAGAATCAAAACACAGATCTCGCACATAATTCCTCTATTCCCTTGCTTCTTCTCATCATCTTTCCGCTCTCTCTCTCTAACACTTACAACCCTCATGTATTTATAGGCTTCCGCCATTACAATATTTGTCCACTTACAACTGACTTCCTAACCGACACTATGGATAATTGACCCAATATCTAACTCACTCGGTCCAAATGACCCCAAAAACCTGCATACCGCGGTACAACTGACTCACTATTACACAATATGTGGTCCAAGTGACCCAAAACCTGCCAACTACGGTATTCTTTAGCACAAAATACTCCTTTCGCGCCCTCCTTTGGTGTGTCTCATCATCGGTGGTACCGCAACATTGCCCCATCAAACTGCCTGCCAACATTTCTTTTAATTTAATAACAAGGGAAATAGTTGCAAAGCAGCTAGTCCATGCTTTAAACTTATGTTTATAATTGAGATATGATATATGTTTATTGAAAATAAAATATTTATGATATTAGTTTTATTGTTTATTTATTATTGTAAATATTTTTAAGAAGGATTAATATGTGAACACTTTCTTAAAAAAAGTTTGAAAAAATAGTAATAAGCTCCTAAAGTTGTTTATTAAGATATATTAGGCTTCTCTCAGTTTTTTCAACTTCGGAGCTGAAGAATATTTTCATAGAGGTAAATTATGAGGCTGACATGTTGTCTAAAAAAGCACTAATGGAGCGAGAGGGACTTTTAACTTGGAAGGATTTTGAAAAGTCATCTTTGATAGATCAGGGCTCTTTCTATATTTTTCAGATCTTATCTCATTTTTGGGATACTCTGCTTTGATAAGAATCCATATGGTGGATGATGTAAGATGGCTTCTTTGAATTGATTTGAGGATGTACTTTTTTATTCAAATCCTTTGAATAACAAAAATATAGTTTTTTTCTCGCGAAAAAAAAAACATGTATAGAGTTGCAAAACCAGAAAACTACCATCTAAAGTTTTTCATGTTCCAATTAACATAACATGTACAAAGTTGAAAAAACAAAGGGTCACCATCATGAAGTAAAAAAGAACATAGAAAAAAAAACGCAGGGCATTAAATATGCAAAAAAAACATCATAATATAGTAAATTTTTTAACAATAAGTATAACCATCATTAAATTAAGACAAGTTGCCACAACCCCAAGATCTGGGTGATCATCTTTAATCTTGGGCTAGCTAGTCATCTGGAGAGATTCTTGTATAAGTAGCGCTTTCCATTAGTTGGTCAATCCTCAAGTGGATATATATATAGAGAGAGAGAGAGGTCTCTCTTTCATGATGAAAACTCGAATGATCAGGTGCAAGATTCATAGTATGGAGAAGTACGTTTAAACAAGATTTGCATTTACAGGGCGGCATTATGAGGGATTGGAGGCATTTCTACCCTGTGTGGGGAATCTGAGAGCGATGTGTACCTTTGAGACCTGAGCTGAGCCCATTCACCTATCTCTGGCTTGTGGATGATTAGCAGTTGCGCTAACAATCACTATTCACCGACTAGTCTTCAATTATTCCAGATTCGATCTTGGAACTGGCAGTCAGAGTGGGAGCATGATTCTTGGCTTGATGATGCTCGTTTTTTTAATGGATTGTGAGTTTCTGGTGGATTAGAGCAGGAGATTGGTCGTGATACCTGTATTGAGGTAATTGTCTTCTTGTTTCTTTGAACTTCGCCTGGGATCATCAATTAATTGAAGGCCGCGAGATGCTGTAATGGGGATTAGAAGATCTTGGCTGATGAAGCTCTGATTGGACGGGAATCCTGCTACGGTTATTAAGGCAGGGGTTCTGTGGTTGATTTTCTTGATGAATTCAACACTGGACATTATTCTGGGAAAGGAATAATTCTATATTTTCCCTTTTCTTGGTTTTTCCATTTGGATGACTCTGACTGGATACTGTATCGCTTGGAAGGTGCCTGCCTGTTTCTTTATATGTCTTGCATTCATTGATTAATTCGGTTGGCCCTACTCACTGGCAGAAGGAGCGTGGGATTCTGAACTCTGCTTGAGGGATTCTCGATGCTGGGTATATCGGATTATACCGTTGATTCTTGCTTTGCTTATTGGTGTTGTGTGGTGTATTGATGGCGGTCCCAGGGAGAGCTGATTATTTGCCTATTGACGATTCCCAGCCTCATACAGGGATGTCTGCCAAGGCTGACTCTCTTAAATACCCAGTTAAGAAGGTCAAAGAACGTAAGAGACAGGACTTGTTAGTGCTGGGGGTCGACGTTACGATGGCAGAGGCAGAGGATTTCTCTCATACTGCTGTGGTAGGTCATGTTAGAGGCAGAAGATTCGGCCGAGGTTTCCTTCAGCGTTGGGTGGCAGAGCAATGGAAAAACATTGTGTCATCTGTCCCTGAGGTCCGTGTCTTGACGAAAGGTTGGTTTTCCTTCATCTTCAGGAACAGAGGGGAGGTCAATGTTGTTTTGAGTAAACATTGGTCAATGCTGGGATTCCCTCTTGTTCTGAAAAGATGGTCCCCCTTCTTCGACTCTAAAACGAAGAAAGTAGCTAAAGAGCCGTTGTGGGTGAAGCTTCCCGGACTTCCCATGCATATGTGGAACGATACTCGGTTTGCTGAGATCGGGAATTATCTTGGTGATTACGTTTTTTCTGATTCCGCCCATATTAAGACTGGCATCTACACGGTTGCTAAGATATTGGTCAATATCGATATTCGGATGGGACTTTCTGCTGAGATTAAAGTTCATTCTAAGTATGGGGATTTTGTTCAAACACTGGATTATGTGGGTGTGCCGTTTAGGTGTCATCGCTGCCATGCTCTTGGACATCTTGTAGCCTGTTGTCCCTTATCATTTCGGATTAGTAAGCCTCTGAATGATGAAGCAGCTGATGTAGAAGCAGTCTCCGTGTTGAAGGTGGACTCTCAGGCATTGGAGGAGGGTGGGAGTGGGCCTGCTACTCACGGGGGGGGGGGGATTCTTGATTCTGTGGAACAATCTGTTCATTTTGGGAGGCTCGGATCAGAGGTTTTATCGCCAACCTTGGTGAACAATGGAAAGGAGAATCATGGGAGTACACCTCCTGATGCCGAGGGGAAATCTTTGTGTTCTGTGACTCCGACTTCTCAGGCCACTTCATTATTGTAGCGAGAGATGCCCATTATTCGTCGGGGTCCACCTGCTATACACTCGGGTATGTCTCATTTCCTTTCTCCTACCGTATCCTTATTAGATGACCCATTTGTATTGGGGGGGGCAGCCATGGGTCTCCTCGTCGCCCGGATGATCCCTGTCTACGGCCTGATATGAATAGTATTGTCACGCCATCTACTGTTTACACCACTCACTCTACCAGCTCCGAGGGTAGACGTATTCGATATGCTCTTCGTAATAGGGAGATACCTGAAGGTGGATCGGGGGGCAAGAGACTACCTGAATTGGCCTCTAGTGTTGGGGGGAAAGGCCGGGGACGTAAATCCCATTTGTCTAAAGCTCAAGATCGGGCTAAAGTGGATTTAGTGATGGGTACACAATCTTCAATTGAGTGGGCACTTAGAGAAGTGAAAGACCAGGATGGGGGTTTTATATGAAAATTATGTCCTTCAACTGTCGTGGGTTGGTGAGCCCCATTAAAAAATCGTCGCTTAGGAGACTGGTTGACTTAAATCAACCGGATGTATTATTGCTGCAAGAAACATTGGGTGGAAGTGTGGATGTGGTTCGAGCATTAGAATCTTTGCTCCCTGGTTGGAAGTTTGTAGGAGTGGATGCCCGGGGGCGCTTTGGAGGGTTGGCATCGGGGTGGAAGGTCAAGAGTTGCCGTTGTGATTGTTCTTGGGGGATATCCTCTGGTCTTGGTTTGGAAGTATGGGATGCTGAGATTGGTCGGATGATCACGGTTCTCAATATTTATGGGCCCTACTTAAATAGGGTGGGCTACTGGGACTCCTTGTTAGGTATGGATATTTTTGATGGCAGGGATGTGATATTGGGTGGAGATTTCAATCTTACTCTGGGGTCTTCTGAAGTATGGAGGCCTCGGGCTGCTCTGGATACTTTAGCAAACTATTTCATTAATTCCTTTGTCAGGAAGGATCTTCTTGACATTATACCATCCCCGCTATCTCCAACTTGGAGGATAAAGAGAGATGGGGTTCATAGGGTGGCTAAACGATTGGATAGGTTTCTGGTGGCCGAAGGGTTGGCTCTGGGTGTTGATTTGGTCAGACAGTGGGTAGGGTCAGGTGGGATATCTGACCATTGCCCCATCTTCCTGGAGTTACGAGGTAGCAGGAAAAAACCTCCTAGCCCCTTCAAATTCAATCTTAGCTGGCTGAAGGAGGAGACTTTCATTAATCTGGTTCAGGAGCAATGGGTTCATCGACCACATGACTCTCAGATGCATGTTGGTGCTCACTTTTATCACAATCTGAAGCGAATTAAAGAGGCCACTATTTCCTGGGCTCATGACAAAAGGGTGATTGATGATCAGAACTTGAGAGCTGCTGAGCTAAACATTGATAGGATTCTTAATAGTCTGGGCATGGGATTCCTGGATGATCTGCAGAAAGGCGAGTTTTTGGAGTGGGAGAGATGCAGGAATGTGATTCTGTGTGAGAGAGAAGAGCTGTGGAGAATGAAAAGCAGGGCGATTTGGCTTCAGTGCGGTGATGAGAATACTAAATTTTTTCAAGCGTATGCTAAGGGGAGAAAATTCACAAACTCTATTTGGGAACTATCTTCTGAAACTGGGGAACAGGTTTCCAGCTTTGAAGGATTAGCGGAGTTGGGAGTTCGAAATTTTGGAGATTTATTCACTGCACCACCTGGAGTCTCCATCGCTGAGGTCATTCGGGTGACTCAGCTTTTTCCTTGTTTTGTGGGGGAGGACGATAATAGACTATTGATGGAGGAGGTGACGCAGAATGAGCTCTCGTTGGTTATGAAATCCTTTAATAAAGATAGTAGCCCGGGGCCAGATGGCTGGCCTATAGAATTCTTCTTAGGATTCTATGATTTCTTCGGGGAGGAGATTTTGAATGTGGTGGAAGAATCGAGAAAGGCTAGGTTTGTCCATGGCCCCTTCAACTCCACCTTTTTAGCTCTTATACCAAAGACGGACAAGCCTGACAGCTTCGATGAATTCAGACCTATTTCTCTCTGCAATTGCATCTATAAGATCATCTCTATGGTTATGGCGAGAAGACTCAAGAATATATTGTCTAAGCATATTTCTTGTGAGCAATTTGGCTTCTTGGAAGGATGCCAAATTCATGAGGCAATTGGAGTTGCACAGGAAGGATTACACACTCTAAAGGTGCAGAAGAAGAAGGGTGCTGTGATTAAGATTGATCTTTCTAAAGCATTTGACAAGGTTAGCTGGCTTTATATCCGGATGCTTCTGACTCATCTGGGGTTCTGCTATGAATTTATCAGATGGATAATGGCCTGCCTCACTACGGTGAGCTTTGCTGTTCTGATTAATGGTTCTGCTAGTCCTTTCTTCTAGGCGGGAAGGGGGCTACGACAGGGATGTCCCCTGTCTCCGCTGTTGTTTCTCCTTGTTGCTGAAGGACTAAGCCGATTTATTCTGAATGCAAAAGCTGATGGTTCTTTTAGAGGCATATCTATTACTCAGGTACTGTTTATTACACATCTCCTTTTTGTTGATGACATTATGATCTTCTGTGATGGCACGAGACAGGATATTGATAAGGTGGTTGAAGGTCTCCATTTAGTGCAAGTTGCCGCGGGTATGTTAGTGAATATTGACAAATCTACTATCACATGCTCGAATTTAACCGAGCAGGAGATTCATAGTATGGTTAACAAACTACCATATAGGACTTTGGATATTGATGATGGATTAAAGTACCTTGGCTTTCACTTGAAACTGAATGCTTACTTGAAGGCTGATTGGTGCTGGTTAATAGCAAAATTAGAACAGCGCCTTAATGGATGGAGTCATAAATGGCTCTCTCGAGCTGGGAGGCTGGTATTGATTAAATCAGTCCTGGAAGCAATTCCGGTGTATTGGATGTCTCTTGCTTGGATTCCCAAAGGAGTTCTGGAGCAGATCAGGAGATTGTGTTTTGCCTTTCTTTAGAAGGGATCGAGTGAGCAGCGTGCATTGGTGTGGGTCAGATGGGAGAAAATTGCGGTTCCTAAAGCATTGGGAGGGTGGGGGTTAAAGAATATTTTTATGTTTGCAAAAGCCTTGGGGGCCAAAGTGTTGTGGCGACTAATACATACACAGAGTCTATGGACTAGAGTGGTATATCATAAATATATTGCCCCTCTTACTCTTCTCGAATGGATCAGGCTGAGCAATAAGTCGAGGGCAAATTTCTCTGTGGTCTGGTAAGCGGTGGTGCAGCATTTCTCTTTATTCGGTTATGGATTAGTGTGGAGGATCGGCGATGGGCATCTCCTTCGTATTGGGCTGGACCCTTGGGTTGGATGCAGGGGTGGACATGTCCTTTCTATGGAACTGAGGACTTTTATGGCTACTAGAGGATGTCTTTATCTGGCTGATTTAGAGGATCCGGAAGCATCTACACTTTGGCAACAGGGGTGGATTTCTGCACGACTACTTGGGATATCGGCTGAAATGCTGGGGGCCTGGGAGGATTATATCTGGATATTAAGACATACAAATATTCGATTGACCAATAGGGCGGATGTACTTATCTGGGATCACCATCCCTCCGGAGTATACTCACCAAAAAATGGATATATCCAACTCAATGTGGAAGTCCATAACAGGGTATTGGTGTGGTGGTGGAAATATTTGTGGAAATTAAGATGTCCAGGTAAAGCAAAATTACTCTTTTGGGCTATACTGGAAAATAAGGTTCCTACCTGGGACATTCTACAAAAACGTTTTCTACAGGGTCCGGGGATCTGTCCTCTTTGTAGGGATGCAGAAGAGAACATTGCCCATCTTTTTATTCATTGTCGTTTTTCACAGGCTGTTTGGAATGATATAAGCAAAATTATGGATTTTAAGGTGAGGTGGAGGGGAGCGAGTGTGCTGGAGGCATTCCAATTGTGGTGGTCTGTTCATCATTCCTCCACATTCCGGGCTTTACCGTGTTTATACACTTGGGGCATATGGATTGCCCGCAATAAGTTGATTTTCCAGGGATGCAGGGTTCCGCTGGAAACTGTCGTGGCACAGGTGGTGGCGGTTAATCAACATTGTGAGGCCCCCTTTCAAGTGTGCAGAACACGGCCTGTGCGGGTAGAAACGATTGATGTCTCTATGCCGTGGGCATTTTTTGATGGCGCCTCTTTAAACCAACAATCGGTATGTGGACGGGGGGGAGTCCTTTACAAAACTAAGGCGCATTATTTCCATCTGGTGGCTGGTTTGGGGAGTGGAACAAATAACTATGCAGAACTCATGTCTCTTAAATTGCTGATGTTATTTGCTCTTGAACAAGGATGCTTATCTCCTCAGATTTTTGGTGACTCCTTGTTAGTTATCAACTGGGCAAAGGAGAATACTCTTTGTCATGTGATGGTTCTATTACCTATCCTGGAGGAGGTGATCCGGTTAAAACTGTCTTTTAACCACATCACATTTACACATGTTTACAGGGAGAGGAATGGGATGGCAGATCAGCTATCCAAGGAGGCTACGCAGCAGGAATTAGCTCATGGAACATGGAGGATAACTATACATTCTCCGGAAGGCACATTCAGCTATTATCACAGACCATTTTATGAGGATAATGAGGCACAGCATTGAGCAACGGCTCAGCATTTGTTGAACAATGATGGTTTTCGTTCTTCCATTTCTGTTATAACTATTATGTAATAGGATATATGTGGGTTGTATGGAGTTTTGGTTGTATGTATGGGACATTAGGTATGATGATTATATGGGACAGTAAATATGTGACAATGTAGGGATCTCTGTGATCTTTCTACATGTGCAGAATGTAATTTTGTTCATATATTTGAAATAAAATTACGATTTTTTCCGAGGAAAAAAAAAAAATATATATATATATATATATATATAATGTGTTTTTTATTTGTATAAAATTCAGAAATATAAGATAAAGTACTATGATAAATCCATTTAAATAGGAGCGGGATGTTTAAAGTACTATGATATAGTAAGTATGAAATAATATATATATTTTTAAGTATAAAATAATATGAAATTATAACAATATATATCTTTGATATAAATCACATGAAAATATAATAATAAATATTTTCTTAAATGATTGTATCGCTCAATTTTGACCAAAATTAAATATTTGTTTAAATGTTTTTATTGTTGAATTTTGACCAAATTAAGGGAGAAGACAAAAACAATGGGGAAAGAGAAAATCATATAATGTTTAAAGACAACTAAGGAGTTTGGATGTGCGTACAAAAAATCCGTTGAGAGAAAAGTGAAATCATATACCAGAGACTCCGTCTAATGTTTCTGGAATGGTTGTAACATTTGGACCCGCTTTAAGCCTATGCTTACCTAACAAAAAGGCAAAACAATAGTTGGAATTAAACACCATTTTCCAATTGTTGGTGTTCATCATAGGAAGGCACATGTTTAGCACATAATTAATGTAGAATCTTAAGAATACATTTGAAATTAATGATTAGTTATAACTCATAGGAATCATGCAGCGTCTATGCATATTATAAAAGAGTTAACTTTCTACATGGTAATTTTCTTTATATCAATAAATGAAATAAATTTCATGATTCGGCTCGCATACCATATGGAATAAGCAACACATAAAAATTATTTGAATGTTAAAACATTTCATATTTAAACTTTTTATATTTTATGATGCCTATATTTCATATGATGCATATATGTAAAGAAAGAATATATTTTGATTGGCGTATACATAGAGGTTATTATCATGAATATGTTAACCTTTGTTTTTTATTGCTACTATATTGCTTTACAAAAATAGTTTTCAAAAGACCACCGAGTTTGTTGTTTGTTTTCATATCAATTCAATTCAATTCAAAGATGGTTGATTACAGAGGTTGAACTCCGTAGTTTACAAGACTTGAACTGCCACGTTTGTGATCGTTAACTCTGCAAAGATATTCATGTTTGGTCATCTCACTGCCAACTTATCTTAACACATTGATTTGGCGTGAATAAGGGATTACAAGATTGAACACCACATTGAGCAGGAATAAGCAAAACTTTTCTCCATAATGTGTTATGTTATCAAAGCGTCATTAGGATGAGATTTGGTGCTAGATGCCAGAGTTTGATAAAGATTCCATGTATGAGTAGTTTAAAGGAATTCACCGAGCTTCCATGCAATAACAAAGAGCTATATTATCCCACATAAAATCTATAAGAAAGCACCATTGAGTTTGTAGAAGCAGAATCCAATCACTAAAATATTGGTTTCCAAGGGTCAGATCGTTGGAGACATTTCATTTTCGCTCAAATGAATTGTGGAAGTTGAAACATTACACAATATGAGTCATGGTTACACTTGTTAGAAAGGAATTGACTCAGACTTGTTGTCATGATATCATCATCTACCAGACCGCAGCACTTGGGTTAATTGCAAATTGAAACAAAGCTGACAACTAGTGCATTGAACATAGGGTTCACCACATTAATTAAAGTTTTTACTTGGCTATAGAAATAATGTTCTATCATCTGCCAGCAAGCTTGGAATAAGCAATCTCTTTCGACATCTACAGTGATCTCCACACATCACTCAGATACATGTCCATCAATTCTGTGCTCTGTTTAAGATCTCGAGATATGGATTTAAGGAATTGAATACCTGGCATCGTACACAAACCTTGTGATAGAGAAGAATCCTCATGCATGGAGAGAAACCCACATGGAAACCATGTCTTTCATCATTCCTTGACTTGTCGCACATGCACTATAAAATAGTATTTGGGCGACAGATAATATGTTTAGTGTCTCTTGGAAGGGCAAGGAGAAATCAGTGAATGTTCCTATCGTTCCCCACATGAGCAAAAGGCTACCTAATCATCCCGACCAGACTTCACCTCACATACAAGGGGAAGCTCAGGCAGAGACGTCAGTATTTTCATTCAAAGGTATGGATGAATTGCATGGATAGCTTTTTTTCTTCGTTCTTTACCTTTTTTCTTCAAATCATTAAGCTGGATGCATGTTTTTGTGCGGAAGTAACGTGTAGAGGAAGCAATGTGTTTTCGTTTATATGGATGATGAGATTTTGACCTTCTTTAGCAGGAAGCAGGACGCGGATGGTCGAAAAAGGATGAGCTACAAAGGTTGTCAAGTTCTGTGTAAAGGTTGCAACGATACTTGCATTCTTCGTCCTTGTCTGAAATGGATCGAATCCCAGGAAGCCTAGGGGCATGCCACTGTATTTGTCGCAAAGCTCTTTTTATACTTATAGGGATTTTAATAAATAAAATAATTATAAGTATAAAGTTGTGGCCACTTGAAATTTAAATAATAATAAAAACTTGTCTGATGGACTTTTAATAATAAAATGCGATTTGCTTTTAATTATAAAATGCCGAAATATCTTTATGATATTGAAGGTCCCCGCGTCCACTCCTCACCTGCAAAATAAACCAGTTGTTCTATATTTTAAGGCAATATTTTAGGCATGAAGGATAGCACGGACACGTGACCAGGTCCATGCATGAGCTACGCGTGGCATGACCCGGATCTGCTCACCAGAACCATTCTCTCAGTATGCTATCAATGTGTGGCCTCATCAAGTCGTCGCCTCTCCCTCTAGGTTTTCACACTTCCTCTCATGCATGACAAGTGGTATCATGCATGAATTACTCTCGGGGTGGCCTCAGGCATGAATTATCCTCCACGGTCTCACGCGAAATAAAGAAAATTATGAAGGCAAATGAAGATGTGAGGATGATTTCAGCTGAGGCGCCGCAGCACTTGAGGCATTTTGTTTGGAGTCTCAGTCAATAATCCCTTTCTGTGAGTATGGCATTGGAGAATAGTACCTTTTTGAATCCTGCAGATGCAATGAATAGCGGCAGCGGGGAGCAACCGGAGGAGAAGGGGGAACATAAATGTTTCTCATTACAGAAATTCAAGCTCTATGAAACTTGATCGGTATGAATCCCTGCTTTCATTTTCTTAACCTAGCTTCTTTCCCCCGTCCACCACAAACTCATACCTTTGAAGATATCTCAGAGGTAGTACGACCTCAGAATGTTTTAATTTTAGTCGGATTTGTTGTTTGTCTTATTGTTAGATGCATTTTAGTAATTTGCTTCACTAAAAAAATTGCACGGGTAGCTTAGCTTGTTTTTTGCCAGAGATTTATCTTTTGCTCCATTCCATGGGAAATATAAACCAATTTTACTTATGGAAGAGCCTTTGACAAAATTGAAAGCCACAGCTTAATCAATATTCCTGAAACAATACATCTTGGAGAGGAACACAGTCTTAATGTGAATTTATCATGAGTGGAAGTCAAATTACGTGAGAAGTAATGTGCTACTAAATTTTACTCTTTTGTTTTGATGGGTTCAGCAGCCAACTACATGCAATTTATCTATTACTTCATTGTTAGCCCTTTTAATCTAGATCGACAGGAGATATCCCCCCCCGTCTTTTGTTGTGCCTTTCACTTTCAGAGACTGGTATTGTCCACCGACGTTGGTGTGACATCACATGATCAACTGATACTCACTCATGTTTAGGTTCAGATGAATGTAAACCACGGCCGTAAAGAGAAAAATAGTAGTGAGACAAAGGGTTAGGTTGTTTATTGCCTCATGTTATGGTAATTGCAAATCTCAGGACATGGAAATCTCTAAAGATCCGCTCTTTCAAAGTTGTCACAGGAAGATTTTAGACCTATTTTGGTGGTCAATGATATTGCTCAAGCTTTAGAATGTTTCAAATATCATTTCAGGGAACATCTCGCTGAGGGTCCATAAATAAATTTCTTGGAAATATTGGGGAAAATATCTGAAAACATTGCAAAAATGTATGTTGAGGATACTACTAAGAGGGTTAGATGGATGAACACAAAATTGGTCCGAGTCCTGTTGTTATTGATGAGAGGAAAGGAACAGATTTTGGTTAAAAAGAGCTTTAGGAAGAAGAGTTGCTAAGGCAATTGAGGAGAAAGAGGCCTTTTCTACTATTTTCTCAAAACTTTGGTTCCCTTGATTCTTGTTCTATTTAGACTTATGTTTACATACCAATTTAATTTATGGCAACGAATAGCTGGTTGCAGAGACCTCAATATTTTCATTGAAAGGTATAGATGAATTGCATGGATAGATTTTGTTCTTCGTTCTTTACCTTTTTTTCTTCAAATCATTAAGCTGGATGGATGTTTGTGTGCGGAAGTAACGTGTAGAGGAAGCAGTGTGTTTTCGTTTATTTGGATGATGAGATTTTGACCTTCTTTAGCAGGAAGCAGGACACGCACGGTCAGAAAAGGATGAGTTGCAACGGTTGTCAAGTTCTGCGTAAAGGTTACAGAGATACTTGCATTCTTCGGCGTTGTCTGCAATGGATCGAATCCCCGAAATCCCAGGGGCACGCCACTGTATTTGTCGTAAATTTCTTTGGTCGTGCGGGTCTCATGGCGTTCATTAGCGTCGTGCTGGATCATCAGAGGCCTGGTATGTTTGAATTCGGATATTTAAGTGATCAAGTGATCAATTTTTCGAATATAATGCTCTCAGTGCTTGAGCGTGACGTGGCAATCCCTGGCAAGGTGCTGGAGTGAGACACAACACTAATGGCGGTTGTCAAATCTTTCATATATCACATTAAATGTATTAAATGAAGGGCTGTTGCCAAGTGCACATGGCAAGTTTTTTTATTTTTTTTATTTTATTATTTTTATAATTCCATAATTATTTTGCACACCAGGGGAAATTTGTCAAATCTGTGTGCTGCACCAATCAAAAAATAAATAATCTAATTTTGAAATTTCAAAAATTTATTTTTAATTTTTAGTATATTGATTTTAATAATAAAAATTTGAAAAACTTTAATCAACATGAGGTTTACAAAATTGAAACAATGACGGTCAACGAAATTTGGCGACCAACCGATTGCTATAATCCCTGCAGAGTAGGGACTAATAAAAAAGAATAATTATGATATAGTTTACGTGAGTTTTTAGTTGGATAGTGTGTAGATTTAAAATTATATATTATATATTTTAAAAAATATTTAATTTTAATTTTAAAGAGATTTTTCAAATTTTCGTATTCGTATATTATTATTGAAAAATATATATTATATATTGAAAAATAATTACATAATTTTGAATTTAATAAATTATCATTTTATTTTTTTTGTAGTGGTAATTCATTTTATATTAAAACATAAATAGTACATTTTTTGTAATTACTTTAAGAGTACTTTAGTACATTTATATTATATTCAAAAGTAATCTATGAGTACTATTTTCATTATGATTAACTATGAGTTTTCTTTCACCATTTAGAATTTGACAAATAAACATCTTTAACTCAACCAATGCCACATCAACCATTATGGATGATGTCATCCTTTAGAATGTGATTAGTTCTTATAAAGTTGATTTTGATATTACTTTTTTTGTTTTGAAACTCATTTTTTACCTCAAAATTCTCCTAATATTTACCATGTCAAAAGATAAAACAATAAAAAAGCTAACCAAGGATTAAGGCTTAAGGCTTAAGGAGGGGGACATTAGCATTAACTACTCCAGCCCTCATCGTAAGTGGATTCCTTGCATTTAAATGGTTGTTTCAATGTTTAAACCACTTGTAAAAGGGTGGCATTAACAAGAAGGGGGAGATAAGGCCTTTATGACTCCTTGTAATGACATTAACTATCACTCTCTCCAACGGAAATGGGATCCCAAGGTGGCGGATAGGAGAAGCATAGATAGTACAAGAGTGTCCCTTCAATTGAAAAGAATTGTATCCATAAACTACGATGCTCTATCCTTATTTCTACACCTTTTTCGTAATGGCCTAAGTGCCTGCATCTAAATTCCTTTTTATATAATACAAATATAACTCTCGTTCCGGTTAAAAAAAATGATACTATGCAATAAAAATGAAATTTCATGGTTAATTATTGTACAATTTTTCAATTAATAGGGATCTCTCATGAGAGGATGGAGGTCATGCACATTTCTCTTAACATAGTTTATTATGGACTCTCGTGTGAGGATGTTGAGCGATTGTGAGCAGGAACTGATATTGGATTAGTTGAGAACTACTCTAACAGAGATTAATGTTGCTTAGTCTCCATGAATTAATGATTTCTCGTGTGATTTTAGAAGTCCACATGGGACTTTGAGTATTTTGAAATGCATTCCAACTAACATTGATTTTTCTATGACCATGATCATTGATTTCATATGATAGTGGGTTTAAATAGACTCCAAGTCTATAAGGAGGACTAGAAAAGAAATCCTTAGGGGAACATATTAATAAGGGTGTGATTAAAGTCACTCCCAAGATGAGTGATCCCAAACTAATCTTTGATTGTAGCCCCATCACCTTGCTTAATGTTTCTTATAAAATTCTTTCCAAATCCATGTCAGTGAAATTTTAAATACATTATTTTGGTGATCATAAGAATAGAGAATATGGTTTCATCCATGATCGATTCTTCCTTCACAATGTTAATGCAGTTTTGGAGGGAATATAATGGGAAAGATGTAGTATTCGTTGATACCAATTTAAATAAACAAATGACACAGTGGAGTGCTTTGTTAGCATGGCCATGCCTTAGCAAGCACTTCAAGCACTTCAATATGTGGTCAAGATTGGGATTTTTAGATCAATTAGGAAAGTTTGTCCAGTATCCCTTGCCTTGCATGTGATTGTTTATGTAGCCCTTAGATATATATTCATAACATAATGACTCAATGGTTTATCAAATGTATATGATTACCTTGACCTGATGTTAGGCAACTCTCTAATGGCTACAATGCTTATGATCCCTTATTAACCTTGTTAGAGGATAAGTGTTCAATATATAATAAATTGTGTTCAATTTTTTTTATCAAGCCTCTTGATTGAAAATCAATAAGGAAAAAACTCAATGTTGCCATCAAGGTTAGAATCAATTTCATAATTTCTTGATAGGTCAAGGATAGCCTTGGATTCATCCAAGTGAGATAATCTTCATGTTCCTAGGGATCCCTTTGTTTTTGGGCTCCCTTAAGGATCTCTCAAACATTATGATCCAAAGAATTAAAGGAAATTTTGACAAATAAGTCACTATATTACATTCTTTGGCTATTACGTTTTATGTTGTTATTATTATATATACACCATGAACAATAAATATGATGTGAAACACAATCCCAAAGTAAATAAGAAAGATGAATTTTGAAGGAAAATCGATATCTCTTGAATGGCTTGCGAGAAAGGTGGTTGTTGTTTTTTCGACATCCTTTGCTACTATTATTCCCAGTTTTGACAATAATGAAAAGATTCGGGCTCCAATCCCCCTGAGGCGTGATCTTCTGGATTTTTTTGATGGGGCTTCACAGAATGGGGGAGCTTCATGTGGCGCTGGAGCGGTCATTTTGATTAACCAACATCAAGTTTTTCATGTATGGTTGAATGGAGGCATGGGATCAAATACGCATGGTGAACTTCTCGCCCTTTGGATGACTTTTTTTTTTGCAAAGCAAAAAAGTATTTCTTTAAAGCAAATTGTTGGGGACTCCTTCACTATCATTGATTGGGCGTGTGGTCGCAACTCGTTGCACTCTTTGGTTCTCTCTCCGTGGATGGATATAGTGGAATCTCTACTAAAGGAATTCCAATTCTTATCTATCAATCATTTGTTCCGAGAGCTCAACGTACAAGCTGATTTTTTGTCAAAGCGGGCTCTGTCGGTTGAAGGTGGTTGTATCAATTTTGAGTTTTGGTCCCACTCGATTCTTAGTTCTTGTGGGCGTATTCCCCTATTAGCGTCCTCTTGTTGGTAATTGGGGTCTTTTTTTTGGCGGCTGGGGTATGTTTTTGGCGGTTCTTCTTCTTCTTAGTTGCTTCTACATTCTTTTTTCTATTAGTTTCGGTTCATTATACTTTTTTGGTTCCTTTTCCTTCTGGTTGGAGAGTTGTGTCTCTTGTGTTGACACTCTTTAGTTTCCATTTGGCCTTTCCGGAAGTTGTTGTGGATATTTGGTGATATGCATTCCAGCTTGTATGGTTTATAACGGTCAGATATTGGCTATCTCCTTTATAAAAGATTGTATGGATACCTTTACATATATTTTTTTAATAGAAATATAATTATTTTCCTGAATGAAAAAATATAAAAAAGATAAATTACAATAAATGTGACATGGAACACAACTCTAATTTATAATGGTATCTTAAGACGTAGCAACATAACAAATTTTCACATTAAAGGGTTGGCAACTACACCAATTTATTACTCCAATCCTTCTTGAAGTTCCCACCAAAGATTGGAAAAGCTCTTTAGAAAGTTCGGTGTAAACTCAGATTTCAATATGTAAACTAAAACCATTATTACATACCAAGGAACTCGCACGGGATTAGAATTATCCACACCCGTCACCCACAAAAAAGTGTAATATTTATGTTCAAAGTATGCCATTTTAATTATTGAGAAAAGTGGAAAGTGAAAAATCTTTATAAATTATATTGCGTCCTTTCATATTAAATCTTATAGAAAGTGCAATTTATATATTTTTCGTATCATTCTTTCTCATGTGGAGGAGATAATATACATATTATGTTTTTTTGAACTTTTTAAAGTTTAAAACGATTATTTAATTTTGAAAAAAAAATAATATATAAGTAAAATTTTAAGGATTTATAAATTTTTTAAAAAGTAAAAATTTTGAAAATTCTACTAATTATTAAACTTTTAATCATAAATTTTTTAGCTTTTAAAATAAAAAATTGTAATCAAATAAAATTTAGACAAATGATATTGGTAGAAAAAACAAAAAACAAAAATCTTTAAAAAATACTTTAGAAAATTTACCCTATGATATCCAATCCTATTTTCTATTAAACCAATACCGACATTTAAATTATTTTATTTACAAGGCACATGAAAGTCACCACGATTGCCCCCTCTACAAATAATAATAAGTTCCTTAGTTGACAAACAATACGCTGGAATTTTTATTGATGCCTTGATAGGATTTGGTGATGTTATTGAAAATAAGAACCAAAAGTAGTCAACTCTCTCTTAAATCCCGAAGCCAACTTGCACTTGATAGACGTGCACACATAACTTTTAATATCTACGGTCATTGTTGTCATTGATGTCAACTCAGGATGAGGTCTAGAAACCATGCACTTAACTAGGATTGTTGGAGCGTTAGGGTTAGGGTTTCATGGCGATGGTGGCAGAAATTACAGGTCTGGGTTTGAACAGTTGAAGCAATCACCGGCTAACGGAATCCTGAGATAGACGAAGGTCATCACAGAACAATTGCCGTAGATTTATGTGCCGCGTCGAAAGGAACAACAAAATGGTTCTTGGCGGTTGTGCTCCGGGTGCATAAACTACTATATGCAGTGGATGTTCACAAGATTCGTTTTGGGCCGGCTCATAGTTGCTGATATTTGGAAATATTCGCCGGCGTGCTGTGGGGAGCCACATTCTTGTGCTGGGTGGTGACGTTATTTGGGGCTTTCCGGTCCGACTTGAAAACTTGTCAGCAGCGTAAAAGGGTGTGGTCCTCCGAATCTATTGGCTATTATTCTATGCCTTTGACTGTCTGTGGTTCCATTTTATCATTGCAAACCCTTGTCAGGAATTTTCGGAGTATTCGCCGTTAAGGGTTCGTTTTTGGACCGGGTTTCGGGGAGTTGTGACCGCTTTGCTGCCAAAATGGAAGTTAACGGGATGGCATCATGCCCATATACAGATTGTGACATGAATCTGTCGGACTCCCAGCTCGAGGAGGCTGGACTGTTCCAACCGGATACATTTTTTAAAAGCTAGCTGGGGGAGTTGCAAGCGGCAAACCCTATCGGCCGACAGGTGGCGACACATGGAATAGCTAGTAACAGACACCTGGATATTGGAAAGACACTTGGAGAGTTTCCGGGGTACCGACCCACCTGGCGGCAACACAAGGTTTTGTCCGGGTCGTGGCGGGAATGGAAAGCTGGGGTCGACGTCCCGAGCAAATGGTAGGAGGCTGGGCAAATACTTCAGCAGGCCTGGGGAAGCCTGGTTGACGGTTGGCCGAGACATTGGCCTGGAGGAGATTGTCGATTACAATATGACAGTGCTCGTTGGGAAATTTTCCTATCATGCCATGAATTGGTGGAATGTTGTTAAGTGGGTTGAGGAGCTGTGGAGCCCCATTCTTGACTACACACCACAGGTTTTTGCAATGGCATGCAGGTGGTATGGTTTCAAATTTCGGGAGGAGGCACATAGCACTCGCATCTTGGGGGGTTTGTGGCTGTATGGATCCGGAAGTTTGATGCTTCAAAAATGGCAGACGGATTTCAATCCCGCCACGGCTACGGTGCGGTTGAGACATCTTTGGGTTCTTTTGCCCGGCCTTCCACTGGCATTGTGGAATCGAGGGGCCTTTGAGGCCATTGGCAACCGACTTGGGAGATTCTTGCATGTGGAGGAAAGTCACCTCAAGGGTTTTGACAGAAGGATGGGGCGACTGCTGGTTGAAGTAGATATTTCTATTGGCCTCATAGATGTATTACACATAGATTGGCGGGGTCGTCAGCTATCACAGATTGTTGACTACTGGGGTATTCCTTTTCGCTGCTCAAACTGTAAAGCGGTGGGTCACTTGTGGAGGCAATGCACGGCTCCGGCGTCATCTGGTCGAAACATGGATGGGGGGCCTATGTGGTCATCTGACGACAGCAGCGATATTGAACTGGATGGAGCGGGTGATCTTGACGGCTTCTCCAACCGGGTGCTCAATCCACTGGCTCCAGACTCGTTGATAATCCGTAAGTTGGAACTACAGGACCCTATGTTTTTCCATTCTTTAAATGAGTTGGATATATCCTTTATTAATTCGTTAGAGTTGAATAATGGAAACAACGACAACTATATGAGTCACAACCGTAGCATAGACTCCAACTCATCTGGGACGGGACAGACAACAAATGTAAATTCTGAAAACGATGACCCAGAGTCGGAGACTGAACTTTTAATCAAGATGAACAACTTATGCCCTGAGAATAATGTAACAAACAATCTGGCTCCTGCTTTCACTACTAATTTTGAAACCCCGGGGATAAATGTTCCCGACGACTCTGAGACATCCGTCCCTACCCGGGAAGATGAGAAAATTAGTGGGGAAACAGAGAAATGTGCTGTTACGATCCTGGGTAACATGGAGATTGGGGGTTCGGTGACAGGTGGAACGTTGACGGTGAAGGTGCCTATGGGGACGAGTGGGAAACAGCCTCCCATTCCATCATACTCTGATATGGTTAAGAAATCGGCCATTCCTACTTATTTTCGGAATCGGGTGGTGGAACAAAATGAGTCATCGGCTGATGGTATGCCGGGATCCTCAGAATTAAAGGCTCCTGACCCGGATGGGGGGGTGGGTAAAACTGATACTGCAACCTTACAGGAAACTTCAGGTGACATTGTCACACAAAAGGGCGCGCGTAGGGGAGGCCTCGCCCAGGATTTTTCACCACTGAAAACTAGAAGTGGCAGGAAAAACAAAAAGGTCATTCTGGGGGGGACTGAGGATGACCTGAGCATGATGCAATCCCCCAATCGTTCTGACTCTAGGGCTCTTAGAGGAATGAAAGCCCTTGCGAGGGTTAGAAAATGATTTTCCTCTCCCTGAATATCAGAGGGGTGGGAGGCCTGCCCAAACAACTGGCCTTCAAACGTTTGTTAGAAATTGTCAAACCTGATTTGGTTCTTCTTCAGGAAACGATGGTTAGTGGTGAAAAAGCACGTATATTCCTTAATAAAATCAAGCCGGGATGGATGTGTTGCTCTGTGGATGCTGCCGGACTCTCGGGGGGTCTTCTAGCGGCTTGGAATCCCCTTGTTTTGAAACTAGTTCCTTCACATGTCACACTAGGCATTCTGCTATCTGGGAACATTAGGGGATCGGAGAAAAATATAAAAATTATTAATTGTTATGGACCATACTGTGACCGTGAATCTTTCTGGAACATGGCTGGATCAGAAAATTTACTAAACCTGGAAAATTTGATAATAGCTGGTGACTTAAATTTTACCTGGGCTGATGGGGAGATTTGGGGGGGTCTGGCAAGGAGAGACCCTCTGGGACCATATTTCCTTAATCTTTTCAAGGCATTTTCATTGGTCGATGTGGCTCCTCGGCCGCTGGCACCAACATGGACTAATGGCAGAATGGGGGATCAACAGATTCAGAAACGCATCGACCGATTCCTAGTATCGGATTCTTTGCTTGCATGTTTTCAGAACTATAGATCCTGGATGCATCAAATAAAAATCAGCGATCATCTCCCCATTATACTGCAATTTGATGATGAACCCTGTTTCAAAACATACCCTTTCAAATCCAACTCCACGTGGCTGTCTGAGCTGGATTTCTGTTCGGGGGTGAGGAATGTGTGGTTGCAGACAGATGTATCAGTGGAGAGATCGGCTATGGATAAGTTGGCGGTGAAACTCAAGGTATTAAGAAACTTCACAATAAAGTGGGAAAAGAGCAAAAAAGCCTCGATGAGAAAGGAACTATTAGAGATTGAATCTGAGGTGGAATACCTGATGAATAGAGGTGTTGATTATGAGCTAACTATGGGGGAGCTTAAAAAACTATCAACGCTGGAGAGTCAGAAAATGAAAATTCTTCTGATGCAAGAAGAATCCTAGCGCTTGAAGAGCAGAGCAACCTGGCTAAAATCTGGAGACATGAATACAAAATTTTTTCATCAGTTCGCTGACTCCCGACGGATACAAAACTCAATCTGGGACTTAAATGACCATTCGGGTAGGCGGATTCGGGGGGAGGAGAACTTGATGAATGAGGTTGTTTATCATTTTCAGGAATATTATCGTGACCCAAAAAACACTACTCTGGCTGAACAATTCAAACTTATAAAGGAATATCCACGTATGTTCAATGAGGCGGAAGGTGACAGTATATTCATGGAAGTCACTCTGGATGAAGTGGAAAAAACTCTGCGGGGGATTGCAAAAGACAAATCCCTGGGTCCGGACGGATGGACTGTTGAGATTTTCATTCACAATTTTGATATCATGGGGGAAGAAATACGGTTGGTTGTGGAGGAATCTTGGAAAATTGGTTTTGTCTCTGGGGCAATAAACTCTACATATTTGGCTCTCATACCAAAGACTTCCCATCCGAACAGCTATGATGACTTTAGACCAATTGCGTTATGCAACCTGGTCTATAAGATAATTGCTAAAATTATTGCTGAAAGAATCAAACCGGTGCTATCTCGGCACATCTCCAAGGAACAGTATGGTTTCCTTAGCGGGAGACAGATCCATGATGCCATGGGGGTGACACAGGAAATATTTCATACTATAAAACAAAAAAGGATTGATGCTCTTATCCTTCAATTGGACCTGGTGAAAGCTTATGATAAGGTTGATTGGAACTTCCTGAGATTAATACTTATCCAGATTGGCCTGCCATGGACGGTTATGAAATGGATTATGGCTTGTATTAGCTCTGTCAATTACGCAATCCTTATCAATGGTCTTCCTACTGATTTCTTCAAGGCAACTCGGGGCCTTCGGCAGGGATGTCCACTTTCTCCTTTACTGTTTCTTCTGATCATTGAGGGGTTAAGTCTGTCCATCCATAAAGCCCGCCAAGAAGGAAGGATAGTTGGCATTAAAGTAACACGAGATATATCAGTTTCTCACTCTTTATTCATGTATGATGTTATGCTTTTTGGTATGGGAATTCTTGCCGAATGGATGTCATATAAACAGATTCTTGACCTTTTCTGCAGGGTTTCTGGCATGGTAATCAGTTATATGAAATCTTTCTTCTTGAAACACTCTTTGCCTGAGGAAGTCCAGCAGTCAATCAGCAACTTCTTGCCTCTAAATTTTAAAGATATTGATGCTGGTACTAAATATCTGGGTTTTTTCATCAAACCTTCAAACTACTTGATAAATGATTGGTCCTGGCTTATTAGAAGATTTGAATTGAGACTAGGACACTGGAGCTATCGGCATCTTTCTTTGGGTGGCAGGCTAACTCTGGTAAAAACCGTTCTGCAGAATTTAGGTGTATATTGGTTCTCTCTTTGCAAGATTCCTCGAACCATTCTGAAACTTATTAGAAGGAAGATTTTTAGTTTTCTCTGGACAGGTGGTGGAAACCTGGAGAAATTTCATCTTATTAAATGGCAGATTTTGGCTCGGCCATGGCATATGGGTGGTTGGAACATAAAGGATATAGAAATGTTTGTTACGGCCCTTCATGCTAAAAGCCTTTGGCGTGCACTTTTTGATCTATCGATCTGGGGCGAGATCATTCGTGCCAAATACCTGCGTAACATGCCGATTTCTAGATGGTTCCGTTTAAATCGCCCAGTAACTATGGGTGTCTCAAACATATGGAACGGTCTGCTGGGTGCATACAGGATCATTGCGCAATGGATTGCATGGTCGCCTGGCAATGGACGGGACATTAGGATGGGCCTTGATCCTTTCATTGGTGGACCACCGCGATACACACTATCGGTGGAACTGAGATCATATCTCTATGCAAATTGTTATTTCTCCTTAGCACATGTTGCTGGTTGGTGTGGGGACGACCGTCCCCGGTGGATCACGGCAGTTCAGATGGGTCTTACGGGTTCTTTGAGGCATGAATGGGAGGATTATATCAGGCCTTTGTACCATTCTAACATGCGACTCTCTGATGATGCTGACCGGATTGTGTGGTCGTGGGACGTGGCTGATGGGCGGGTCACTGCGGCAATGGCATATGATGCACTATTCGCTGAGACACAGGTTATGGTTCGATGGTGGGATAAAACACTCTGGAAACTTGTTTTGCCGCTCAAGATAAAATGCTTCATATGGTTAGCCCTGCAAAACCGGATACTAACATGGGACAATCTTTGCCGACGCGGCTTTTGTGGCCCGGGATGGTGTACCTTATGCTGCTCTGAGGGGGAGACGGTTGATCACCTCTTCACCTCCTGTCCTTTCATAAAAAATCTTTGGTCCTTTATTGCGAGCAAAGCAGGTATATTTTTTCCTTGGAACTTCAGCTCCCTTAATGATTGCCTTGTTGCTTGGTCTCAACTTGATCTTGGGGTTAGAGAACTCCCATATTTTATGATCTGGGAGGTTTGGAAGACTCGAAATATGCACATATTTGAGAATCGGGTCCCTTTCCTGGCGGGAATAGGTTTCAAAACTCTTGTTGCTCATCATGAATATCTCACTATCCGCGGATTGGCCGGGGACAGAGACAAACCGGATAGAAATCATCGTTTGGCCCCCCCGGTGCTGACCTTCCCTTGTGGGTTCTTTGACGGAGCTGCTGTTTACAATCCTGGGGGGGGCGGTGCTGGAGCCGTTATACACCTTACAAATGCTATCTCCATCCATCTTTGGCTTAATTTGGGCGGTGGTTCTAATACCAGGAGCGAGCTATGTGCTCTTTGGTTATTACTTTTCTGGGCAAAATTGCGAGATATCTCCAACCTTGTGGTTTTTGGCGACTCACTTTCTATCATCTCCTGGGCGAGTGGCAAAACTACTCTACATAATATGTTGCTATAGCACTGGATGAATGCGGCCCTGCTGTTAATTAAAGACTTTCAACATATACATTTCGCCCATGTATACCGAGATGTGAACTTGGAGGCGGACATGCTATCTACAAGGGCCCTTTACTCTGAACCTGGGATCATCATGTGGCAGGAATGGCGGGCAGACACGATGTTTTCACAGGGCTCCCTTCCTCTGCTTTGATATCTCTTAGAGGCTGTTGCCAACCCCTTGTTGGACATTTTGTATACATCCTCTATTTGCGGCATTATTGTCTGTGTTGGCTTGACACAGCTGGACTTTTTTTTGGATACTTGACAGTCAGGACTGATGTTTTTTATGGTGAACTTTATTATATGATGGGACTCTCAGATGGTATATTGTGTTTGATGAACCTGTTTCTCCTCCGGGAGGGGTTCATGTTATTTATGTGTGAACATATGGCTCCTTTATGATTTCCACGGTTGATGTTGATGGCATTGTGGCCATTGTTTCTGGACATGACACATATGCTTTACAGGACAGCAATATGATGTATGATTTTTCTGACAGTTGGCACTATTTACTATTTCGTATATTAATAGTAAGTTATATTTTTCTGTGAAAAAAAAAAAACTTTTAATATCTATTTAAAACAATAAGCTGGAAGTTTTATTCGTGACATGATGAGATTTTGTAATATTATCGAAAACATATTTTTATATGACGGGCACATATAATTTTTCAATATTTATTTAAAACAATTGGTTATAAGTTTTATTCATTGGATGATGACGACATTGGGTAATTAGTCACCATAAAAATATTATGATTTGAAGATCATTTATAATTGGATAAATTCTTTAGAGATATTGTTTAATTATATATAAATATTAAATTTTCATCATTTTTTAGTAATGTTTAATTAAATTTATGACTAAAATATTATTTAATTAAATATATTAATAATTAATAAAGTAGGAAAGAAAAAGAAGTTAAACTTAAAGTAAAGTTGAAAAACAAAGCCAAGGAACAAAACAACTAAAGGAGATGTTATAAAAAAATTTCAAATGAATAACAACCCGCCCATCAAAGATTAAATGAATAAGCTTATAGAGTTGGATCATAAGCATAACAAAAAAGCCTTGAATCTCATAATTTTTTATATGAAAGAGGAGAACTAAGAGAATAGGATAGAACTAGTCAAAGATGAACTACAAAATATGTTACAAATTGAAAAAACTTATCTCATAGAAGCAAAAGAGGCTAGGAAAAGTAGTTAACCATAAAGAAAGGTTAATTCATGTTAAGATAAGCTTGAATGACCATAAATATATCATATTGAGTAAAACTGCAAATCTAAAAGGGTTAAGAATATTTATAAAAAAAGACCTCCTTCAAGAAGATCAAACCGAATTGAGAAATTAAGTTCAAAAGGTAAATCTAGGAAGGAAAATGGGCAAAACTTAGAAATAGGAAAGCTATTATTAGGGGCAGAGACCAAAAATATAATAATAAATAGGAATTAGGGACACTTTGGATCCTCGCTTGGAACTCTTGTGGATTTTCTTGAAGTAAAGGTTTGATACTGAGTGAAATTGATATTATATTGCTAGTTGAAACTTGGGAGCATGAAGAGTCTAAAGTCCCTAACATGCAAGGATTTGTCTTATGGTCAGTATGGAACAAGAGATATCAACAAAGAGGCATTGGAGGCATAGCTTGCTACATAAGAAAAAACATTTTTCCTCACATCAAGCTTGACAAGAGAGGCTCTTTCAATGGATACATTTAGATGGAGATTTCAAACATTAATGATAAAAAAATGATATTGCAATATGTTATTTTGCACCTATTAATTAAACTTTCTATAAGAAAAACAATTTAAATAAAATTTTTTTCCTTACAATGGCTTAGAACATGAAATTGATAGTCTAAGAAAAGAAGGAAACATCCTCTTATTAGGAGACTTTAATGCTAGAACAACAACTAACCAAGCTATTATCTTAAGCAACAAATCCAACCCTAACCATTTATGGTTGGATGAGGATCATGTTTAAGCATGTTGATACAACATAAGCTCTAAATATAGTTGATAATTTGTTTGGTTCCGAACTGATCAAGCTTTGTAGTTCCCAAGATTTAATAATTTGTGATGGCCTAAGAAAGTGACCAAATTTCAACCAGATAAATTGCATTCATGGGCTTGGCAGTAGTATTGTAGACTATGTGATTTTTCATATTCCCATATACAACCAAATAATAAATTTTGATATCTTAAATGACCATGAGCCTGACTCAAAATCATAGACCTTTAATCCTAACCCTCAATTTTTCCATACACAAGAATCCTATAGAAGAAAATTCTAATAACAAAAGCTATTGATCTTCGACAAAAGTAAAGTTGATTTTCTTTTGAAGGATTTAAGAAAGGAATTGAATCTCCTATCAAACAAAGACAATATTGAAAATCTATATCATAATTATATAACAACCTTCTCAATCTCCCTTAACAAGTTATCCATTGAAGTATCATGTAAAAAGGAAAATAGAATGACTAGCCCTTGGTATGATAAGGAGCGTAAAAATGTTAGGAGACCCCTTAGGGAAAATCCTAACGAGCCCCTAAAAGATGATAAGATAAACAGGTACAAAGCTCTAATTAAAAGAAAAAAAGGTTATATAAATATGAAACAAGAAAAGCTTTTACACCTTTGTAAGATGGATCCTAAGATAACTTGTAAAATTGAAGGAAATAATATGATTTCCTCGAGGGACTAAAATTCCTACCTTAAAAAGCTTTATGGTTCCCCTGATGTAGTGGACAAAATTTAAACACATTTTACAGAGGAAGAAGACTTTTCTCCTGAAGACATAGAGTTTGGATTTAAGTGGCTTTCAAACAAAAGATCCAAGGACATTGAGGGATACCATGCAAAAATCCTGAAAATTGGAGGGCCTATTTTCATCCCCCATGTTCACAAGCTCTTCAATCTAGTTGTCAAGCAATTTTTCTCTAAGCTATGGGTTCAAAGCCTCATTGTTCCTATTTTTAAAAGTGGAGACAAAAACAATCCATCTAATTATAGGACCATTATGATTAGCCTTCTTTTAGCCAAGTTATATGCGGTTATCTTGGAGAAGAAGATCAACATATGGCTATACAGTCAAGGAAAAAGGGATAAAGGGTAGGTGCGGTTTAGAAACCATCATTCAATGGTGGACCACCTTGTTACTCTTAGGAACATTGCAAATGAATGCCGCAATAATAAAAACAATCTCCTATGTTGTTTCAATGACTTTAGAAAAGCATTTGACACAATGACTAGAATTAACCTCTAGAATATATCAGGCGAGATTTAAGTTCTTTTTGAGCTAAGAAATGTAGTGATAGGGTTGTATGAGAATGTTATTTCCATGTTTAGGAGTAATGAGGGTTGGTCAAAAGAAATTAATTGTAATATAGGAGTTAAACAAGGTTCTCTCATGTCCACTACCATTTTTGGTATATACATCGACACGTTAGAGAGCTATTTGGAAGAAACAGGTTGTGCTGACACAACTTCGGATGGAATAGTCATCATCCTTCTTCTCTATGTAGATGATATCATTCTTATGGAAAGATATCCCTATGATCTTGACAAGCAATTAAGAATTCTCATATTTTTGTTCTAGTATAGGCATGATTGTTGACACTGACAAAACAAAGGTTATGATAATCAAAATCACTTATGATAAGTTTACATATGACAACAATAGCTTGGAGGAAGTAACTTCATACAAATATTTCAGAATGGATTTTCATCACAAGATTAACTAGAAATATAGAATTGAGAAAAGCATAAATGGCGGGTGAAAAGCTTATTTCGGCCTTGAAAATAGTTGTAAATCAACAGACCTTCGACTGTGGGATAAAATAAATTTATTTTTGGGAATCTTGTCACTTCGATTGTCATATATGGTTGTAAAGTTTGGGGCTACAACATATCTAGAGAATCTTGAAGAAAGATTGAAAAAATACAGAGACATTTTATAAGCTATTATCTTAAAATCATATCCTCCTCATAGAAGCAGGTATATTCCCCATTTAAAGCATGGCTATGATGTGGCTATGACTAGGTACCTCATGTATAAGCACAAGGTAATTAACATGAATGACAAGAGGATTCCTAAGATTGCTTTAAATTCTAGTCTAAACCATCAATGGCTCAAGCTGGGTTGGCACAAAGATGTCAACTCTTGGCTAAATCATTGGGGTATCAAGGAAGATGTTACTTTGCATAATATCGATAACATAAAAAACATTATTACATCTAATTTTAAGAAAAAACTATATAGTGTGATAAATAATTAGAAAATAAGAGAAAATTAAGATACTATAAGGAGGTGATTTACCCCAATCTTGAAGATCAACAATATTTCTTTGTTTTTACTAGGGTAAAGAAGAAAATCAACAAATAAGAACAAACTCTCACGAGCTCCATAGTGAAGTTGGGCATTGGACAATTCCTAAAACCTCTTGGGTAGATATAATTTGTGTCTTTATGAGACTAATAAGGTTGATGATGAAAAGCACTTCCTCTTAGATTATTTTGTGTACACCCACATTAGATCTCAATTTCAAAATATTTGCTACAATAATGACCTTCATAACCTTTTTAACTCAATAAAATTATAGTATCATCTTCAAGTTTTTCAAGCAAAAAAAATTCTAAAGCAATCCTGATGCAGGAGCATCAGGGCCTAGGCAGATCAGTCAAAGTTGATTTACATGAGGGGAGCCGACCAAAGGGAGTGCCGATGACCGTTGGTGCGAGAAGCGGATTGACTCGTCTAAGTCAATAAGTCGAGCATGAGCGGTCGGGTATGCGATCGACGAGTGCAACGAAGTTGAGAATCGACATGCTGGAGACCGACAGATGACAAGTTAGGGGAAAAGGCATCGATAGGTTGACATGTGTCGAACTATGACTCCAACAGGTTTGGGCATGAGCTAAGCGAGGAGGAAGGGGCAGAATTGGTGAAGCCTTGGGTTGCGAAAGGAAGACTGACAGGTAAGTCAGAGTTGACAGATAGTATGGCCGATGTGATGGTTTACTGTAGCATGTCAGAAGGATGCATAGAAGTCAAGGAGAGTACTTGGAAACAATTCGGGGTTGCTAAGGAAGTTAATGACAATTATTGCAGGTGGTTGAGGACATGAAAGAGTTGTCACAGGAAGAGGTTGTGCAGCACGGTAGGGGCGCTGACAGTTGCAGGTCTACAGGATCCGAGGAGATCGAAAGATAGAGGATGTGTGTCTCGGGGATTGTGGTGGTCTCGCGAACAACAACAACGAAGCAGAAGGCTGGGGAGTTCAGATCAGTTGGGGACTTGGAATTTTGAAGAGTCAAGTAGAGCAGACATATCTCAAGAGAAGTCTGGTAGACTGGGGAGGAAAGTCACATGTCTACAGAGCTAAGAAGATCGAGCCATAGCTCAGAGTTCCGCAGTGAACCAAGAGAGGGTGAGGTCAACACACTGAGATAGCACACAGTTAATTCTATGTTGTAACGGCCAAGGTCGACAGTTACTTAGTTATTTCATTTCCTTGCAGTTTGCATTGTAACCGATTCAGAGAAGTAATATAAGCCAGCTTCCGGCATGTTGTTTGCATATTGTCTATGTGAATGTGTGTGTGGTGTGTAATTGTTAAGAAAGAACCTTCTCGAAGAAGGTGCCTTGCGTCAGTTGGTATCAGTGCTATAGTATCCTGAGAGCTGAAGGATAGCTATATCAGAGCAGAAAGTGTATTCTACATGTAGAAGAATGTCAGTGGTATTAAGCCTGCAATTGCGTTGAACAACTCCAGCTGTGGTTGGGTAGAGTTGTGCATGACTATGAAAGTCCGATTGCGATTGGACGAGTGGGAGTTTCAGCAGAGGTTGAAAATGGCTCACAAAGGCGTTAATGTCCGAGGACGAAGAGAGCGTGGCACAATAGTCACAGTTGATCGTGAGATGTTCGATAAGTGCGTCTGAACAATGAAAACTTTGACAAATGAAGTCACATCGATCAAAGAAAAGTAGAGGCGCGGTTGTATTCCTGATGCACTAGACCACAGCGATGAGGAAGTCGAAGAAGTGGAAGCTCGATAAGCCGCATGAGAAAAATTAGAAGAAAAATTGATCAAACTTCTGACAGAGATGAGAGGTCGGAACAAGATAGACGTTCGTACCTACTCGGGAAGTCTGGATCCATAAGATTTGATCGACTAGTTCATAGAAATGGAGAAATACTTTGACATAGAGCAGATTGAGAATCCTAAGTGGGTTAAGACTACATGTCTGAGGTTGAAGGGTCATGCCTCATTGTGGTGGGACAATGTACAGGATGACAGAGTCAAGAAATGCAAGGAGGTAATCAAGTCTTGGGATAGGATGGTCACTAAGCTGAAAGGTAAGTTCTTGCCAAACGACTATGTAATTTCCTTATTCAGGAAGTTGCAGAACTTTCAACAAAAAGAGATGAACGTGAAGGAGTACACAGAAGAATTCTACAAATTGTCGATAAGGTCGGGTTAGACCGACAAAGGAGAAGAAGTTGTTGCTAGGTATGTGAACGGCTTGAAATATGCCATTCAGGATGAATTGAGCATGTCAAGATTCAGAGCAGTGGGTGAAGCCTACCAGTTAGCTCTGGAGGCAGAAGAGAAACTGTTGAGGAAATACACAGCGACCAGAGGTAGGATGACTGGTCGGGGTGCAAAGATTGTTTCCACGAAAATCCAAAGTAGCAGTTACAGAAATGAATCTGTCGAAGAAAGTCGAAGGACAGAAGCGACATCGACAAGGGAGAAAGCGCAAGAAAACCGAGGCGATAATCGTGAAACTCATGGTCGAGGTGTGTGGTTGAAGTAGTCCATCTGACAGAAAAATGAGCTGATAGACCAACCATAATCTGTTATAAGTGTCATGGAGCAGGACACAAGGCATATGAATCCCCAGAGAACCTACATGTTGCAGAGGAGTCGAAGCCCAGACGTCGAAGAGATGAGCAAGTCGACGAGAGGGAGGAATCGACATCCAATAACAGTGAGGATGGGAAGAAGAAAATTTGGGCCATGACAGCTAGCAAGACACTAGTTTTGGATGACAGACGCGATGAGCAAGAGCCGGCACAGCGGAAGGCGATCTTTCGAACGATGGTGCAGATCGGCAAATGGTGTTGCAAGACCATAGTTGATTGTGGAAGCACTGAGAATCTTGTGTCGATAGAGGTGATTGACAAGGCAAAGTTGAAGTGTCGATAACATCCACACCCATACAAGATCTCATGGTTGCAGAAAGGACACCCTGTGAAGGTGACCAAACAGTGCTTGATTAACTTCAAGGTCGGGAAGTTAGAGGACAACGTACTGTGTGACATAATCCCAATGGACGCGTGCCATCTGTTGTTAGGAAGACCATGGAAATATGATCGAAAAATGATCTATGATGGTCCATCCAACACAATCACATTGTGGAAAAGTGGCATGAAGAGGACTCTTAAGTCGAAATCAAAGGAGCAATCCGATGGTAAGCAGGATGAGAGCAACTTTTGGGAGAAGCGGGTGCTGATGTGTTCAGCGAAAGAATTGCTTGCGGAGGAGGAAAAGTAGTTGGGATGTTTTGCGATCATTCCAAAAGGACCATGTGTCGAGAGGGTGACAATGGAAAAGATTTTGGTCAATGTCGGAAAGATGCTTGAAGAGTTTCAGAGCATAGTGGTCGATGAGACACCGACAGGATTACCGTCGACAAGGAGCATATCCCATCAAATCGACTTCATTCTAGGGTCGAGTCTACCAAACAAAACACCACACAGGATGAGTCCGACAGAGGGTCATGAACTCAACCGACAGGTCCAAGAGTTGTTGGACAGAGGGTTGATCAGAGAGAGTCTGAGACCATGCGTTGTACCAACAGTATTAGCGCCGAAGAAGGATGGAGAATGGAGAATGTGTACAGACTCCAGAGCCATCAACATGATCACGATCAAGTATCGGTTTCCATTGCCAAGAATGTACGACTTGATGGATTGTTTGAGTGGAGCGAGGTACTTCACAAAGATAGACCTGAAAAGTGGTTATCACCAAATTCAGGTTAGAGAAGGAGATGAATGGAAGACAACATTCAAGACAAAGGAAGGGCTGTATGAGTGGTTAGTCATGCCATTTGGATTGACTAATGCACCCAGTACATTCATGAGATTGATGAATGAAGTGTTGAAACCATTCTTGGGAAAGTTTTTCATAGTCTATCTAGACGACATTCTGATTTTTAGTCGAACCAAGAAAGAACATTTGAAGTACATTTGACAGGTATTGTAGAAGTTACAGGAAGAGAAGCTGATGGTGAACCTGCAAAAGTGTTTCTTCATGAAAGAAGAACTGGTATACTTGGGATTCATAATCTCGGGTAAAGGGTTAGTGATGGACCCAGAAAAGGTGAAGGCGATATTGGATTGGCCTAAACCGACAAGTACGACGGGAGTGAGGAGTTTTCATGGACTTGGCACTTTCTACAGGAAGTTCATCTGGGGATTCAGTCGGATTTGTGCACCTTTGACAGAGTGCATGAAGAAAGGGGAGTTCAAGTGGATGGAGACATCCCAGCGAGCTTTCGATAAGTTGAAGGAAAAGGTCACTAAGAGCCCAGTGTTAGTGCTCCCATATTTCGACAAAGTTTTCCAGATCAATTGCGACACGAGTGGAATAGCAATTGGAGGAGTGTTGGGCCAGGAGAGCCGACAAATTGCATTCTTTAGTGAAAAATTGGATGATGCGAAGCGGAAGTATTCGGTCTATGACCAAGAATTTTATGCTATTGTCCAAGCGTTGAAGAAGTGGCGGCATTGTTTGTTGCCCAAGGAATTTATGTTGTACACAGATCACCAAGCGCTGAGGTATCTTAATACTCAGTCGAAGTTAAATCAGAGGCACATGAAATGGGTCGAGTTCCTATAGGGATATATGTTCATGTTGCGACATAGGTCGGGCAAGTCGAATAAGGTTGCCGACGCGCTGAGTGGAAGAGTTGCATTGTTGAACATGACGATAGTTTAGGCAATAAGAATAGAGTCAGTAAAGACAGAATATGATACTAACGAGGATTTTGTGAAAGCATGGAAAGCTTGTCGTGAACCATGGAGTGTTGACAGGACTCCATACTTGGATTATTTCATCCAAGAAGGCTACCTATTCAAGGGACGACATTTGTGTATTCCTAGAGGATCAGTTAGAGAGAACCTAATCAGAGAATTGCATAGTGACGGATTAGCAGGTCACTTTGGCATCGACAAGACTAAGGCATTAGTCGAAGAAAAGTATTATTGGCCAGGGATGGCAACAGAGGTCAGAAAGTGGGTTTGACATTGTAGAGTTTTCCAGTTGGAAAAAGGGAGAAGTCAGAACACGGGGTTGTATACACCGTTGCTGGTACCAAATACCCCATGGGAGCACCTGAGCAGGATTTTGTGCTAGGATTGCCGGAGACGCAGCAACGGAGTGACTCAATCTTTGTTGTAGTCGACAGATTTTAAAAAATGGCACACTGTATTTCGTGTAAGAAGATAAGTGACGCCATAGGGATTGTTGTACTATTATTCAAGGAAGCAGTCAGATTGCATGGGTTGTCGAAGAGTATCACATCAAAAAGAGATACCAATTTTATGGGGCATTTCTGGAGGACCTTATGGAAGAAACTGGACACAAGGTTGCAGTTTAGCTCGGCATATCATTCGCAAACAGACGGACAGACCGAGGTGGTGAACAGAATTTTGGGAAAACTTTTGAGATGTTTGATGACCGACAGACCCAAGCAGTGGGAGAACGTGTTAGCATAAGCAAATTTTGCATACAACAATTCTGTGAATCGGTCGACAGGTTTGAGCCCATTCCAGATTGTTCAGGGAAGAATCCTACATGGAGTGGTGGATTTGGTTGAGTTACCGACATAAATCATGAAAAGCACGGATGCAGAATCATTCACAGAGCACATGAAAGAAGTTCATGAAGATGTGCGAAAGCGCATAGAAAAGAGTAACGCGACATACAAGTTGAGAGACAACAGGAAAAAGAGACTACAGTCGTTCAGCGAAGGAGACTTGGTCTATGCACACTTGTGAAAAGAGAGATTTCCGATAGGAACCTATAACAAGATGAAGCTGAAAAATATTGGACCATGTAAGATTCTAAAGAAAATTTCTGACAATGCTTATGTGTTGGAGCTTCCGAATGACTTGAGCATTTCACCAACGTTCAATGTCTCAGATCTGTACAAGTTCGAAGAAGGTTCAAGCAGCGAAAGTGCAAAAGTGTCGAACATCGACTGGACATAGCAGATTCCAGATCGACAGAAAGAAGAAGTCGCAGAAGTAATAGAGGAACGCGAAGTCGGGCATACGCATAGTTCACGAAGGAAGGAATACTTAGTGTGATGGAAAGACGATGAGTTGCAGGAGGCAACATGGATTTTCGAAGAAGAGTTTCGGAGATTGACGGAGCAGTCAAGTTATTTTTCACCTAGGGAGTTTGATGCAGGAGCATCAGGGCCTAAGAAAATCAGTCGAAGTTGATTGACATGGAGGAAGCAACCAAAGGGAGTGCCGACGATCGTTGGTGCGAGAAGCGGATTGACTCGTCGAAGTCAATAAGTCTAGCATGAGCGGTCGGGTATGCGATCGACGAGTGCATCGAAGTCGAGAGTCGACATGCGGAGGCCGACAGACGACATTTCAGGGGAAAAGGCGTCGATAGGTCGACATGTGTCAAACTACGACTCCGACAGGTTTGGGCATGAGCCAAGCGAGGAGGAAGGGGCATAATTGGCGAAGCCTTAGGTTGTGAAAGGAAGAACGACGGGTAAGTCAAAGCTAACAAATAATATGGCCGATGTGATGGCTTACTGTAGCATGTTAGAAGGACGCGTAGAAGTCAAGGAGAGAACTTTGCAATAGTTCGGGATTGCTAAGGAAGTTGATGACAGTTATTGCAGGTGGGTGAGGACATGACATATGTCGTCACAGGAAGAGGCTGTGCAGCACGGTAGGGGCGCTGACAGTTGCAGGTCTACAGGATCCGAGGAGATCGACAAACAGAGGATGTATGTCTTGGGGATCGCGGTGGTCTCGGGAACAACAACATCAAAGTAGAAGGCCGGGGAGTTCGAATCAGTTGGGGACTTGGCATTTTGAAGAGTCAAGCAGAGCAGGCAGAGCTCAAGAGAAGTTTGGTAGACTGGGGAGGAAAGTCACACATCTACAAAGCCGAGAATATCGAGCCATAGCTCAGAGTTCCGCAGTGAATTAGGAGAGGGTGAGGTCGACACACTGAGATAGCACACAGTTACTTCTATGTTGTAATGGCCAAAGCCAACGGTTAGTTAGTTATTTCATTTCCTTGCAGTTTTCATTGTAACCGATTCGGAGAAGTAATATAAGCCAGCTTCTGACATGTTGTTTGCATATATTCTATGTGAACGCGTGTGTGGTGTGTAATTATTAAGCCAGAACCTTCTTGTCGAAGGCGCCTTGCATCAAATCCAAGTAATTTTGTAACTTTATTTTTTCTTAAGATCCTATAAACAACACTTGGTATTAGTGGACTTGACCTCAATAACCATCACGATCATCATTTTAATAGTGAATAACATTATTATATAATTTTTGTTAAGATTATAATTTTAAATTGATAAAATTATTATTTTCATTAAAAAATAAATTTAACATTTTTATATCAAAATTAAATTATATAATGTTAATATATAATATTTACAATTTCATTAATACAAAATAACTCTATTGAATTCAAGAATTTGTATACATAAAATATCATGTTATTCATGTCACTCTCTTACCATGACTAAATAGTCTCTTACCATGATTGAATCGAGTATTTTATATAAGTTTTGAATTTTTTTTTGGTTATTTTTATTAAGAATTAAGCCATAAAATTTTTGTTGATATTCTGTTTTTATTGTATAAATAAATTTAATACACTTAAATATCCCTAAAATATTTTTAAACATCTCAATTATACAATTTCAACAACCATTTACTTTTAACTTTTAAACTACTCAAATGTATATAAGTTAAATAATTTGGCTGTCTGTCGATGAAAAATTATTGAAATTGACTTTAAAATATATGGAGAGACATGCATAAAGTAGGCCTTAAACTATGTGCGGATAAAGTAATTGACTATGGCATAATGGCCAGATTGGTAATCTGTCAAATCAGAATCTTACTGCATACAACGCATTCACGTTGCAATGTAAGGCCTTTGGATTTGGCCTGGACAAGTGCTCACATTGGTTTCTCAGTGTCATTTTTCAATCATGGCGACCAGTACTGCCAATATGTTGATGGAACCTGAGACTGACAATGGATTCAGGAAGAGAAGGGTGTGTATCATAGGAGCAGGTATGAGTAGCCTCGTTGCAACCAAGTATTTACTAAATCTGAATATGGATCCCATAGTATTCGAAGCAAAAGAAGGAATTGGAGGAGTTTGGAGGGAAACATTTGCATCCACAAGGGTGCAGACTCCTCGTCCTGAATATGAATTCAGTGATTTTCCATGGCCGAACCATGTAACTGACAAACATCCCACTCACTCCGAGGTTATGGATTACTTCCAGAGCTATGCCATGCATTTTGGATTGCTCGATCACATTCACTTAAATTCCAAAGTGGTGGAGATTCGATATATTGGCCAAGAATATTGTGAAAGGACTCTGGAAGATGCTGGATTATGGAGTAAAAATGGAGGCCCATATGCAGACAGTGCAGTTTGGGATGTGGCTGTGCAGAAAAGCAATGGGGAATCCATAGAGGTAGAGAATGAAAAGAGTATAGATCAATTGGTTTGCTTCTTGATTATTTTTGAGATGTCCAAGCATTGTGTATTTTCAATGTTCAGTTCTGGTCAATATTGACAGATCCATTGTTTATGTTCATTGCTTCTTGTTTAAAGATCAGTTCTAGTCAATGTTGACAGATCCATGTAAACTCCAGTCCCATAGGAAAATGGCCCTCTTTTTAATGCAAAATGAGTGATTGTCATTTTAAGGCATATACAATATTCTGGTCTGGTGTTTTGTTTTCAATTGATACTCACTTTTCTGACAATATGGGTGGGAAAATGATTAGTAGTCCAGAGTTGAATAACTGCCAGATATGAATATACTCGGGGAAATTTTTATGGTAGGGGCAGTAAAACAATATCCTAAAATAGTAATCTCTATGTAAACAAGGCAGCTGCATATCTAAACCTGGATTTACTGGGTTCTCTGCTAATGTTTATATTCAATACTCCACGGCCTAGATTCTATAAACATGATTACAGCTACATGGGAACATACCAAGTGTTAATGAATTTCCCATCCTCACCTCAGCTGTAAAGCGCTTCCTTGACTGGGCGCAACAAAGTTTTGATTTTGGTTAATACAGTAGAGATTTCTACTGATTAGTGTTTGTTTGTGCTGGTTTGTCATCCAGTGGCATCGTTTTGATTTCCTAGTCCCGTGTATTGGTAAATATGGGGATCTGCCCAACATCCCATCATTTCCTCCAAATAAAGGACCAGAAGTATTTCAGGGAAAAGTTTTACATACCAGGGACTACTCAGCCTTGGATGAAAAGACGGCCTATGAGCTGATCAAAGGAAAAAGAGTTGTAGTTATTGGATCCCAGAAATCAGCAATGGATTTTGCTGTGGAATGTGCTGATGCGAATCGAGGTATGTTACACATTAAAAATATGATACAACTTGTGTTTCCATTCATTCAATTCAATTTTTATGGGGCTATCAATAATAATGGGTTCTATCTAATTCTTGCGAGGAGAAGATGGCCATCCTTGTACAGTGGTCTTCAGAAGAGCACACTGGGCAATTATTTCTTATGAGCTCTTCGGATTGCCTGTGCAACTCTTTTATAATTCACGTTTTGCGCAGTTCTTACTAGAAAGGCCTGCTCAGGGTTTTCTGCACAGCGTACTATCCCGCCTATTTAGACCACTGGTATATTTTTCCCTACCTTATTGGTTGACTCGTTTTTAAAAGCTTGAATAATATATCATGGATAGATTTTAGACTCGTTTGTAAAAGCTGTTTGCTGAAGTTTGAGATCTACTTTTTTAACGCTGGTAATGTGGCTGAAGTTTTGTCATTGATGAAAACAAAAATCTACCAAAGATTTCTCAATAATGTGAGGTATATAAACCAATGAAATTAAAAATTCTGCATGCACATAATTGAAATGGCTCTGGGTTTATTTTTAAGTTGAGTTTTGGGGTGGATCCATCCATTCTTCCAAGCCCATGTAACAATGCTTTGAATCTAATGTTGCATTATATGCACTGAATATGGACAATAGCAGAAGCCCATCTCCCATATAAGGTGAAGGTGACGGGTTAATCCATGGACTTTTTTGTGCTGCTGTAACAGTGCAATGAATCTGGATGATGTGTTATGTTATGTCATGTATTAAATATGAACACCATTTAAATTTGGGTCTCATATACAACACAAATTCATCTAAAGTATACATGAGATTGCTAAGGCCATGGATCTTCTATGCCAGTGTAAAATCATCTAAAGTATAAATGAGGTTGCTAAACATGGATCTTCTATGCTAGTGTGAAAGTGTAATGAATTGAGATGATGCATTTTGTTATGTGTAGTGAATATGAACATGAACACTAACAAAAACATCTAAATTTGGGTTTCATGTCTCATGAGTTTGGATTTAATCCATGGATTTTGTATAAGATTATTTAAGTAGCATTTTATTTCTTAGTAAGAATTTCTCCTGTATTGAACTGTATAATGTTTTTTTTTCATATAATGTAAATGCATTTTTAATATATAATTTAAAAGCATTCTTAGTGTTGGTGTTTTCTTAAGGTTGAATAGATCAAAATTGATCTAAGTAAACTTAACCATCATTATTATTACAATTTTTTTTTTAATATAGAGATGGACAATCTTCAAGTTCATGGAGCTTTACATATGTTGGAAACTTCCCTTGCGGAAATATGGTCTTGTTCCAGATCACAGCTTTGTTGAGGAGTTATCTTCTTGCAACACTTCAATATATCCTGATAATTTGTTTCCAAGAGCAGAGGAAGGCTGCATACTTTTTCGAAAGTCTCCCAATTGGAGTTTCTCCAGTAAGGGGGTTGTACTAGATGATGGAACAGAGGTGGAAACTGATCTTGTCGTTTTTGCTACCGGTTATGATGCTGAAAAGAAACTCAAAACCCTACTTCCAGAACCTTTTTCCGATGTTCTGGAGAAATCAGCTGGTGTAGTTCCTTTATACAGGTCTGGTTACTTTCTACTTTCTGTTCTCTTCTCTGTATTTTCCTTATATCAACTCAATTGAGGGAAGAAAATGCATAAGAAGAAGTCCATGTCACCCTCAAAGTCTAAATCACTTTCATCTGCTGACAATGAACAAACAGGGGGCTCATCCATCCACACATTCCTCATATGGCAATTCTTGGCTATTCGGAAAGCTTATCAAATTTGTATTCTTCTGAAATGCGTTCTCGATGGCTGTCCCATTTTCTGTCTGGCAAATTTGTCCTTCCGAGTATGAAGGAAATGGAGATAGATATAGACAACCACTTCAAGCATTGGAAGAGAATTACGCCATTCTATTGGAAATCCTGCCATGGGGCTTTTCATATATGGGAAAATGATAATCTTTGCAGGGACATGGGATGGAATCCAGTGCGAAAGAAGAATTGGTTTTCCGAGCTCTTTTCTCCATACAGTAATCTTGACTATCGAGAGAAGTAGATCATATTGGACACTGCTGAACGAACTAATAAGGCTAGAAGTTCGCCTAAAATGCTACTGCTTCTCCACTATCAACAAACTCATCTTTGTATTTGATTCCGATTGTTGAATTAATATTGAAATCCTTGTGAAGCATATCACGAGGAAAAACTTTCTACTAACACTTTCGGTAAGAGAGCACTAATAAGGCTAGTGTAAGAGAGCACTAATCAGGCTAAAAGTTGGCTTCACTGATTTTTTTGTAATTTCCAACTTAGTAGAAGAAAAAAAGTTTCTTGTTATTCATTGATTGAATCAAAAAATTTACAAATTAGTTCTATCTTACTGACAGTGACACTGAGACCTCTATTACAAACATCATTAAAAACTCAAAAATATCTAATTCTGCTCTATATATCTTTCCGAATGTACAAAAATAAAAACAGATCACCATGTTACTTTGTACACAACATTTTTCATCTTAAAAGCTGATATTCACTGATATACTTAGCCCCTTTCAATAAACCTTCACTACTTGATTGTTGATTTAATATTGAAAACCTTCAGTATGTGATTGTCGATTTTATATTGAAAATCTTCAGTATTTGATTGCCGATTTAGAATTGAAATCCTTGTCAAGCATATAACGAGAAAGAAATTTCTACTACATTTTCTATAATAAAATCCTACACAATTGGATATGTTTTTGTCTTTGGCAACTTCTTCTCTGCTTATTATTCCACAGATTACTCTATTTCGTAAATGTGATCTCTGCTATTGACATCTCTTGCGCAGTTTAAAATACAAAAAGCAATAAGTTTCAATGCCATAACTTATGGTTCTCTTAACACATGAAAGAAGTTGCTTCATTGTTTATCAATGTTGTGGGTCAAGCTCTCTGGAAAAATTGTTTCCAAAAATTAATAGGGAAAAGCATTTTCTTGTATTATTGCATGCACTAAACAACATACAATACTTCCATCAACTTCAAGCTGTTGGATGCTATATGCAAGTTATGGTTCTCTTAACACATCAAAGAAGTTCATCATTATTTATCATTGTTGTGGGTCAAGCTCTCTGAAAAGATTGTTTCCAAAAATTAATAGAGAAAAGTATTTTTGTTTGTGTCATTGCATACCACTAAACACCATACAATATACTTTTCCATCAACTTCAAACTGTTGAATTCTTTATGCAAGCTTTGGAGGTATGAATAAACTAAAAGTTACAACATTCGTTCCATAATCTAGTACATGACTACAGTGTGGCATTTTTAGGTTCTTAAATTTTAACCGTCCTTCATATGGATTTGTCTGGTTATCTAGTATAATTTTCGGTCTGATTCATTAAGTTTGAGTGTGACCCAAATCATCAACCTTAAGATGGAATTGGTTGATTATTTATTGATTATCTAGCTTAAATTTTTATGTGGAATTGGTTGGTTATTTATTGATTATCCAACATAACTTTTTATGTGAATCAATCAGTTTGAGTGTGACCCAATTTGTCTCAATTCATCTAATAGTTTATCCTTATCTTACATTAACATGTCCAGAGGTTGTTGCATAGACATAGAGACATGGTGAATTTTTACTACGGGATCCAAATGGACTATGGAGAATATGTCCCAAAATTAAATGCAGGCCACTTTGTTTGCCAATAACGGGCCAACAATGGTTATTGAGGATTGATGATGCATTATTTTGTTGAGAGAATGTGTCTCAAAATTCAGTTTTTATTTATTTTTATTTTTATATGTACTGTTAATATGGGTTATTGAGGATTGTAAAATATTGTAATGTATTTGTGCTTTGAAGTATAAATGTTATGTAATTATGAGTTCCTTTTTTCGTTAATATGGATTATGGATTATTGAGGATTGTAAAATATTGTATTTTATATGTGTGTTTCATCTCCTTTTAAGAATAGTAGCATTAAGAAACATTATTGTGTTTGATATTATTTGTATTCTATTATACCAGCATAGATCCATCTTAAACCTGGATCTATCAAGTACCTAGAAGGATTTAATTTCTTGAGGAGTATATTTTTTTACAAATTAAGAAAAAAATTACACCTTAAATATTTATACTTCAAGATGTTTGATCCCTCTCGGTATTTGATATATCTAGGTTTAAGATGGAATCAATATAATTGGATTTTTTGGTTTAAGCCGACATCATTTGCATACACGTTACAACACCTCCCCCATATTGGGCTAGAGCACCTCATTTATTTATATTTTGGTTACATATTTGTTATACACATGGTGTATTTAAAAAAAATTAGAAGCTGAAATTTATCCACTTACCTACTTTTGTGCTTAAGTCACTTGGTCTTGATAACTATCTAAGCTTCAAACCCTTTGAGAGATTAGGATAGAGGCCAAAGGTAGAGATTTCCCTTGCCTCTTACTCTTGCGTCCATAATCCTCAAGTCCCAAGTATCTCTATTTGGGAATTGTGGCTCAAGAAATCATTATTGTTCTTAAGAAGCTCAGTTTTTAACACCAAAGTAGTTTCGACATTTTTGAGGTAGGGTAACATGAAGGTCATGCTTTCAATTTTTTTTTTCCAAAAGCGTGACCTCTCGAGCAACACTGCCAATTTGGCACTCAAGGATCAAGAAAAATGAAATAGGTCCGTCAATCATATGTTGCACTCCTAACTTGACTCCCAAATAGTTTCCATTTGGAGGTTGGAGTTTAGCGATGTGATCTATGAATATTTCATTGTGAATGCTAGGTTCCCATATCCTGTTAGAGAAACATGATCACAGAGCAATAACAATAAACATAAATGCAAATATAATCACACACACATTACAAGAGAGACACAGATATATTGTGGTTCACCCCAAATTGGGCTACGTCCACACTGAATTTTTCAGTCCTTATTATTATTACCATCCAGCAAGGTGAAGGGATACAACCTACAGCACAACCGCTGCACTTCCTCTTCACTATCTCACAGTCTCTCTCCTAATCTTAGATATATTTACAATGCATAAAACCTAATGCATCATTAACCCTAGCCGTGTTACAATGTCTTTCTTTTATAAGGGAAATACAATGGGAAAATACCACAGGTTACCCAAAACCATGGGCTCGAAAACAGGTGGCGAAAATAGCCCCAAAATTTTTCCTCGGGGACTCTGCCCCTGAACCCATAACGGGGGCCTGCTGGACCCCCAGCCATGGGGGGGTCGACCCCCCCTGGACCCCCTGAGCATCAGGCCGAGATCATAACCAAACCTAGGGTACGGACATGGTTGAATCATCATCTATGAGACTGGAAGATCTGGCTCTACAACCAACAATCTCCCACTTGGAGACTGATCACAAAAACTCCATTGCTACTGTACTTGCTGGACCTTGGACTTGGAAACTTTTTCATCTTCACCTTCATGCTAGAAGGCCAACTGAAACCGAGTAGGAACTCAGTTTCTCTCTGGTCACTACCTTTGTGAACATGTCTATAGGATTCTGGCTAGTATATATCTTTTCTAGCTTCAACAGTTCATCTTTCAGAACATAGCATATGAAATGGTACTTGAGCTGTATATGTCCTGGAATGGAATGCTAAGTTCTTTGCAATATGAATGGTACTTTGGTTGTCACTATACAACCTGTTATTCTTCTGCTTCTTACCCACTTCCTCCATAAACCTCTGCAACCAAATCGTCTCTTTACTAGCCTCTGTAACAACAACATACTTTGCTTCTATTGTTGAAAGTGCAACAACCTTCTGCAGTCTCAAAATCCAAATTACTGTTGTTCCACCTACAGTAAACACATACCCTGTGGTTCTCCTCCTGCTATCCTTATCACCTGCCATATCTGCATCAACATATCCCTGTAGAACAGTGTCTGAACCTCCAAAACATAATGCCTGAGTGGTGGTACCTCTCAAATACATGAGAATCCACTGTACTGCCTTGCAATGTTCTTTACTTGGATTGTTCATATATCTGCTCACAACTCCCACTGCTTGTGCAATATATGGTCTTGTGCACACCATGGCATACATCAAGCTGCCAACTGCTGATTGATAGGGAATCTTGGACATGTAATCTGTCTCTTCCTGTGTCTTAGGACACATTTCCTTACTTAGACTGAAATGGCCGGCCAAAGGTGTACTTACTGGTTTTTCATTTTGCATTCTGAACCTCTCCAACACCTTTTGTATGTACTCGCTCTGAGACAATGTCAATTTGCGATTTTTCCTGTCTCTTGTTATTTTCATACCAAGGATTTGCTTTGCAGCACCCAAATCCTTCATCGCAAATGAATTAGCTAGCTTCCTTTTGAGTACATTTATATCCTGCATGTTAGACCCTGCAACAAGCATGTCATCCACATACAGTAACAAGATAATGTATCTTTCATTGTCTAGCTTCTTGAAATAAACACAGTGGTCAGAATGATATCTAATATAACCTTGTTCTGTCATAAACCTGTCAAATTTTAAATACCACTTCCTTGGAGCTTGCTTCAAACCATACAAGCTTTCTTTCAACCTACACACCAAATTCTCCTTACCTTTGACCTCATACCCTTGTGGCTGCTGCATATATATCTCTTCCTCCAAATCCCCATGGAGAAAGGATGTTTTTACATCTAACTGTTTAAGATACAAATCTTCTACCGCCACTAGACTTAAGATAGTCCTAATTGAAGTCATCTTAACAACATGAGAAAATATTTCATCAAAATCTATACCTTTCTTCTATGCAAACCCTTTTACAACAAGTCTGGCCTTGTACCGTTTCTTGCCTCCTTCTTCTTCCTTCAACCTGTAAATCCATTTGTTCTACAATGCTCTTTTACCAGCAGGAAAGTGAACTAGATCCCAAGTCTGGTTTCCTACCAATGAGTCCATCTCCTCATTCATGCCTTGCTCCCACTTCTTTCTAGTTTCCACCTGCATTGCTTCTTCATAACATTCTGGTTCACCAGCATCAGTCATCAACAAATAATACATTGAAGGAGAGTATCGTTCAAGGAGTTTACTTAACCTAGTAGATATTCTTACAGTTGCAGGAGTTTCAGGTACTTGCTGCTGTTCTTGATTTTCTGGCACCTTTGGAACTTCATTTTCTTCAATTTCATCAAGTATTGTGTACTCTGTGTTTTCCTTTTCTTGTTTCTTTCCCTACAACTGATCTTTATGCATGACTTTTTCATTGAATATTACATCTCTACTCCTGATGATTTTGTTATTTTCATAATCCCATTAACGATAACCAAATTCATCAACCCCATATCTAATAAAGATACATTTCTTGGATTTAGCTTCAAGCTTTGTTCTATTTTCTTTATCAATATGGGCAAATGCTTCACAACCAAACGTTCTCATAAATGAGTAGTTTACCTTTTTATCTGTCCATGCCTCCTATGGAATACCACCATCCAAAGCACTTGAAGGTCCTCTGTTTATTCAATAAACAACAGTATTTACAGCATCCTCCCAAAACTATAAGGGCAACCTTGCATGCAGTCTCATACACCTTGCACGCTCCATGATCGTTCTGTTCATCCTTTCTGACACACCATTTTCTTGTGGTGTTCCTGGGACTGTCTTCTCTCTACGAATCCCATGGTATGAATAGTAACTATCAAACTCCTTGCCATAGTACTCACCTCTATTATCAGATCTGAGACACTTCAACCTTTTCCCTATCTCATTCTCAACCAAAGCTTTCCACTTCTTAAAAGTAGCAAACACATCAGATTTTTGTCTTATGCAATAAACCCAAGTTTTCCTAGTTGCATCATCAATAAATGTAACATAATAATGAGAGCCACCAAGAGATTGTACCTGAGCTGGATCCCATATATCTGTATGCACTATCTCTAACTTTTCATTCTTCTTCTGTTTCCCAACCTTGAGAAATCTGACTCTCTTTTGTTTTCCATAAACACAGTTTTCATAGAATTCCAAACTTACCTACTTCAAATCTGGTAGAAACTTCCTTGAATGGAGAATCTGCATCCCCTTCTCACTCATGTGGCCAAGCCTATGATACCACAATGCTGTATCTGTTCCTGTGGAAACTAAAGATATAGAATGGTCAGTATTATGAGGACATAAATACAACGTACCTATCCTGTCTCCTTTTTCTATCACCATTGATCCTTTAGTGATCTTCCACCACTTTTCTCCAAATGTAGATAGACAACCGCCATCTCCCAACTGCCCTGTTGAGATCATATTTCTTTTCATAGCAGGAATATGCCTAACATATTTTAACAACCAGTCAGTTCCATTCTTAACTTTTATCCACACCTTACCCATTCCAACAATTTTACATGGCTCATCATCACCTAATAAAACATGTCCAAAATCGCCAGGAACATACTCATGAAAGTATTTCCTATGGGGTGTAGCATGACATGAAGCTCCTGAATCTACTACCCAAAAATCACTAGTATTATCTAATGCAAGAATCAAAGCATCTGGTAACACATCACCTGCTATATTTGTTTCCTGGGTAGTTTCCTTCTGTGCATCTCCTTTCTTCTTTAGAGATCTGCAGTCTTTCTTCAGATGTCCTTTCTTTCCACAGTTCCAACACTCTATTTTTTCCAGTCTGGACTTGGATCTGCCCGTTTTAGACTTGCCACGATTACCTTGGCTCTTTCCTCTCTCCTTTTGTCTTCCCCTGCTCTCCATGGTCAACGCATTACCTGATGTCTCATCTGTGCTTTTTCTTCGCATTTCCTCGCTAAGAATAACACCAATAACATCATCAAATTTCAAGGTGTTTGAACTAGAGACAGAGTTACTTACAGCCATGACCAAGCTATTCTAGCTTTCTGGCAATGAACACAAGATTAGAAGAGCCCTAACCTCATCATCAAAGTTCACACTTACAGAACTTAGCTGATTTGTAACCGTATTAATTTCATTTAAATGATCAGTAACAGATCCACCTTTAGACATCTTCATATTAAATAAACGCTTCATTAGAAATACCTTGTTGGAGGCCAAGGGTTTTTCATACAGCTTACCTAGTGCACTCATCAAACCCTCCGTTGTCGATTCTTTTGAGATATTGAAAGCCACCGACAAAGCCAATCTCAGCCGTATTGTTCCCAGAGCCTTTCTGTCAAGAACCTCCCATTCTTCATCCTTCATGGCTGCCGACTGCTTTGCTCTTCCTCCCAACGGTAGGAATAGATCCTTCTTGTACAGATAGTCCTCCATTTGCATCTTCCATAACTGGAAGTTTTGGCCGTTAAACTTCTCGACTTTAAACTTTCCTTCTTCTGCCATTGCTCCCACTCGAACCAGAAACCCTAGCTTCCTACGGGTTTATTTGCCAAATAGACCTTTGGCTCTGATACCAATTGTTAGAGAAACATGATCGCAGAGCAATAACAATAAACATAAATGAAAATATAATCACACACACATTACAAGAGAGACACAGATATATCGTGGTTCACCCCAAATTGGGCTATGTCCACACTGAATTTGCCAGTCCTTATTATTATTACCATCCAGCAAGGTGAAGGGATACAACCTGTAGCACAGCCACTACACTTTTTCTTCACTATCTCACAGTCTCTCTCCTGATCTTAGAGATATTTACAATGCATAAAACCTAATACATCATTAACCCTAGTCGTGTTACAATGTATTTCTTTTATAAGGGAAATACAATGGGAAAATACGACGGGTTACCCAAAACCATGGGCCTGAAAACTGGTGGCGAAAACAGCCCCAAAAATTTTCTTCGGGGGCTACGCCCTCGAACCCTCGTAACTTGGGGGCATTTCCCCCAAACCCCCGGCGAGGGCCCGCACCCCCTATCCAGAGGGGGTTCGACCCCCGGCAGGGGCCCACTAGCCCCCCAGCCAGGGGGGGGTCGACCCCCTGAGCGTCGGGCCGGGATCATAACCAAACCTGGGGTATGGACACGGCTGAATTATCATCTATGAGACTGGAAGATCTGGCTCCACAACCAATATATCCAACATCTAAATGGCCCATTTGTTTGGTGATTTAGGAATATAGGATTATAACTTCATTTAATGCTATTATGATGTGGGCACATGGGGCAAGCCCGAAAGGTTTTTTAATTAATAAATATGGAATTGAGTAATTGGTTTGAAAAACTTCCATAACTCCCTATTTTCAAATTTTTGTACTTTCTTCATGGAATTATGGGGAATAAGCACCCTGGCCAAACGCAACATGTGAATGATTTGTGCCTTGCTAGTGTGCAAGGCGTGAATGGGCAATTTTTGATGTATTTGTGCCTTGGTCAAGGGTAATGTGCAAATGATTCATGCCTTGCTAGTGTGCAAGGCACGAATTTGCTTCTTTGTGGTTGCAACTTTTCATTATGAAGGGAATGGTGTTGGGATGTCACTTTTAATATTTAGGGACATCGTTAGGGATCAAATCACAAGCTCTTCCATCCATAGGTATCCTTTTTATGAGCTATCAATGACACTTTGAGTGTTGTCTTTTGAACCATTGTCACAGATGGAGAAGTGTTGATTTGAGTTAGAACAAATGCCGCCTTCTATGTGAGGTCACAAGGGAACCTGATGGACGAAATACATTATAATAACAGATGGAGTGGGATGCAGAGTAGAAAAGGTCAATATTCCAAGACCCTTGACTCCGATAAAGTACCTGAAACAGAGAAAAACATGTGAGGCATTATTTTCCCTAAGATGGACATGTTCGATACATATCCATGCTCAAATTGCGATAGAACATGGCTGCCAAACTGTACACATTACAAATCCATGACATATAAATGATGCAGTGGTCATGGCCACAAAATAATACACAATGGATCCATGTGAAATATATATATAGAGGTGGATCATGGCCACAAAGATAATACATAGTGGATCCATGCCAATCAGGATGTCATAGCCACAAATAGATGCACAGTGGATCTATGTCTCAACATGCATCAGGAGAACAAACTGTGATTGAGTTGAGTAATTGGTTCTCCCAATGGTACAAATGTAATATGATGTATGGTACAATATTGCACAACTTGGGCAATAGAAAAATACGAGGATGCTACTATTGGCCCAAGGTATTCCATCCAAATGGCTAAGAGGTACGCATCCTGTGCATGTGAATAGATGATCTGAAGTCAAACATGTAGAACACCGTTTGATGACTAGTCATTGATGTATATCATTAAAAAATGTGGGGTAATGCATTGATGATGATAATGGGCACCAAGGTACCTAGTACATTCTAGCAAGTGTGAATAGATGCCTTGGAGTCGAACACTTGTCAAATCTATCAAGTAGGAGACAATGATGTATTCGCACTACCCAATAGTGAGGGAACCTATTGTTGATGCCATGAATGTATTTGCATCGAAAATAGGGGTTCCACCTAGTGGAAGGTCCCAATTAGACCTTGAACCATTTGGAATAGGGAACCTATTCGAATTCTAAGTCGGATACCGTTCACTGGTTGGGGTTTTCACCGATTGTGGCCCATTCCATCGTTTAGGGTTTTATTTAAGGGGATGAAATTTAGTATTCCTTAATATAAGATGCAGCCCTAAACTAACCTATCATATCCTAGCTAGGAGCGAGAGTAAAAGGGGATAGCAACAAATAAAGTCAAATTACATATTCAATAGTGGATAATGCACAACACGAAATGTATGACAACCACATAATGAAGTTAACTAATGAAATAATGACAGCATAAACACATTCTACATTTACAAATCATACAAAGAAAAGACACCATGAAATTACATATACAACAGAAAGTAATGAACTGTAAGAATAATTCATAGATAAACAAAATGGCCTTATTGCATACGAGCGAAACATGAAAATGAAAGTAGTTCCATAACATGCATCGACATAACAGTCATAGTTTCCATGCCAAAACTTGAGTCCAGAAGCCTTGTATTCATCTCAGAAATAGTTCTTACAATAGAGTGAGTAGCAAAATTTCCCATGCCAAAAGCCCCCCCCAATCTTTTGTTTATAATTTTACAAAGTAACCTCCAAGTGACTGTTCTAATCCCAAAGTCAGTTAGAGCCTTTGGGTTCTTTGTACACATGTCACTTGGGAATTACAATTCCTCCAAAATAAATAAAGTAAAATCTAAATTATACAGTTAAGGAGGAGCATCTCCTTGGGACCTAATGAATTTGTATCATGGCTCATAATTATAGGAAATAACATTTAACTGCTTGGGATCTAGTAAGTGTAAGAGACTTCATGGTTAACCACCTCTCAAACCAAGTTGTTTAAACCTTTGGTGACAGTTATGCCGAGTTGTCATGAACTGAATTTTTCACGTTGGAATTGCAACTTGATCTTGCAATACCCGAGAAGTTTTTAACAACCACATCAAATAAATAAACTAACATGAACATTATATTAATTGTTAAGCCCTAAATATGGGCACATTTCTCCCTATATTGTGGTGCATTATATTAGTTTTGATGTCATATTTGATCCATTAGTTTTAGTTTTCATTAGTATGGTTATATTAGTTATGTCAGCTTCGGTTAGTGAATTGTAATTGCACCTCTTAATCTCTTATATATCGGAAGGGGATCTTTTCATTTGAGCATCTTGTCATGTCTTGTATTGTACTCTTAGTACATTGTATAAGGATGTTTCCCCTTCGAAGATGATTTCTATTCATCTATTTTCTCCATTAAGGGAGTGGAGTACTCTTTCTAGTCTATTTATGCTCTTTTCATGCTCTTTTTGGAAATTTTTTGCTTAACATTTGGTATCAGAGCTTAGATGCATCCAAAACAAGACATATTGGAATTTTCACTATAGTGTTTTTTTATACAATGTTTTAGATAGAGAAAATAGGATCCCATCTAGAGAATATGCCGAAGTATATGTGGTAAAATTTTCATATCCTTAATCATTATAGGTTTGGTGTTATACCCTCTAGAAGTTAGGGTTTTTGACTAGCCCAAAAGCTAGTCTCAAACATGTGTTCTAGGGAAAATTGTGATATCTAGAGCATGCAAGATCCAAATTGAGCAAGATGAGTTTCATCAGAAAGAAGAAAGACCATGGTATCTCTGGTATAAATTTTAAAATCAGATTCATAAAAATGGACACGTGGTAGGCTATATTCATATAAGGTATTTGAAGATATTTCAAAAGGTCTTCCACTTGTTCGATATTTTGATCATGATATTCACTTAATTCCAAGAATTTTTCCTTCTAACATCATACCTTATAGATACCCTTATGGCCAGAAGGGTGAAATTGAGCGTATGGTTGAATAAATGTTAGAGGTTGGCATAATTAGGCCTAGCCAAAGTTCTTACTCTTCACTAGTGGTAATGGTACACAAGACGAATGGATCATGGTGTATGTCTCCATATTATAGAGATATCAACAAGATAACCATTACAGATAAGTTTCCCATTCCTGTCATTGATGAATTGTTAGATGAATTACATGGAGCAGTTTTCTTCACGAAGTTGGATCTTCGTTATGGGTATCATCAGATTAGAATGAAGGATGAATACATCCCAAAAACAACATTCAGAACTCATCAAGGTCATTATGAATTTTTGTTCATGCCATTTGTTCTCACGAATGTGCCTTCCACATTTCAAGGTTTGATGAATTCCATTTTCAAGCCTTTTTTTAAAAAATTTGTGCTAGTATTCTTTGATGATATACTAATTTATAGCAAGTCTTGGGAAGAACATGTTTATCATGTTGATAGGGTACTACAACTACTAAAGGAGCAACAACTATATGCAAAACCTTCCAAATGTTTCTTTGGGGTAAACGAGGTCGAGTATTTGGGCCATATTGTATCTCATGAAGGTGTCAAAGTATACCCTAACAAAATTAAAGCCATGATGGATTGGCGATTCCCAAAACCCTGAAGAATCTTCGAGGATTCTTAGGTCTAACAGGGTACTACCGCAAGTTTGTTCGGGACTATGGAAGAATAGCAGCTCCTCTAACAACTTTATTGAAGACAGATGCATTTTCTTGGACTCGAGAGGCAACTGGATTTTTTGAGCAACTTAAAGAGGCAATGTGCAAAGCTCCTGTTTTGGCCACACCAAACTTCACAAAAACCTTTATTGTGGAATGTGATGCTTTAGGAAGTGGCATTGGTGTTGTTCTAATGCAAGAAGGACACCCACTTGATTTCAAAAGACATCCAATCAAGGGAAAGAACTTAAAGAAGCCCATTTATGAGAAGGAAATGTTGGAAATACTACATGCTCTTAAGAAATGGCATCCTTACCTAATAGGTATGCACTTCAAGGTGAAAATAGTTCATGATTGAGTCTTAAATACTTCCTGGAACAAAGATTATATTCATAAGAGAAACAAAAATGGTTAACGAAGATGTTGGGATATGAATTTGAAATCATATATCGAAAAAGGAAACAAAATGTGGTGGCAGATGCGCTCTCCAGAAAAGATGAAGAAGTTAGGCCATTACTTTGTTCAATTTCTATTCTACAACCAGATTAGGCAGCAACAACAAGGGAAGGATGGAAAAATGACCTATTTGTATGGATGCTCATTCAAAAGCTACAGAATGATCCCATTGTATCAGATAATTTTGTGTGGAAAAATGATTCACTATGGTATAAGCATCACCTATATTTATGCAAAAACTCCGAACTTAAAGAAAAGGTCCTCTCGGAATTGCACACCTCTCCTATAGGTGGGCACCCTGGATTCTTGAAAACTTACCACAGATTCAATAAGGAATATTTTTGGGAAAGTATTAAATATGATGTTCAATGGCCGAATGTTTGTTTTTCCAACAAAATAAGGATGAAATAGTTAAGACCCTAGGATTTCTACAACCATTAGACATACCTTGCTAACACTGGGAGGAAGCATTAATGGATTTTATCATAGGTCTACCCAAATTAGAAGGAAAGAATGGTATTATGGTGGTTGTTGATAGACTCATGGAGTATGCACATTTTTGTGCACTCTCTCACTCTTTTAATGCAAGTACAATAGTTGCAGCCTTTATGGAAACTATCCAGAAGTTACATGGAAATTCAAAGATTATTGTAAGTGATAGAGATCCAATTTTCACTGAAAAATTTTGGACTAAATTATTTTCTTGTTTGGGTTCCCAATTGGCTCACAGTTCATCTAATCATCCTCAATCTGATGGGAAAAGTGAGATAGTGAACAAGTGTTTGGAAGTTTATCTTCGTTGCTTTGCATCTGATAAACAAACATAGTGGGTGAAATGGTTTTCTTTGGTATAATGGTGGTACAATACTTCCTTCCATACATCATAAAAAGTTCTCCATTTATGGCACTTTATGGGTACCGGCCTCCATCTATCACATCTCCCTTAAAAGTAAAATCTAAAGTTCAAGCTGTGGAATATCACATAGAGAACCAACAAGAAGTTTTCCAGATACTTAAGGACAACTTGCCTATCTCAAAAAACAAGATGAAACAACAAGTTGATCAATATCGCAGTGAAAGGATTTCGAAGAAGGGGATTGGGTATTTCTGAGGCTACAACCTTACAAGAAGATGTCCCTCAAGAAACTAAATAAGGACAATAAAATAGCACCCAAGTATTATGGTCCTTCTAAAGTGTTGTATAATATTGGTGGTATGGCTTACAAATTGGATCTCCCTTCATCTTCAAGGGTACATCCATTTTTTCATGTTTCTTTCTTAAAGAAGGTAATAGGAGACAAGATCCAAATTCAAACAATATTGCCGGAGCTCGATGAATAAGGAAAATTCATATTGGAACCTGAACAAATCACCAAAACAAGGACCAAACAACTACAAAAGCATCCACAACTAATCAAGCACTGAGGACAACACTTGTTTGAAGAGGAGGGGCATATTAAGCCCTAAATATGGGCACATTCCCCTTATATTGCGGTGCATTATATTAGTTTTGATGTTGGCTTTGGTCCATGAGTTGTAATTGTCATTGGTATGGTTATATTAGTTATGTTGGCTTGGGTCAGTGACAATGTTATTGTACCTCTTAATCTTTTATATACAGGAAGGAGATATTTTCATTTGAGCATATTTTCTTGTCTTATCTTGTGTTCTTAGTACATTGTATAATGAGATTCCCCCCTTGAAGATGATTTCTATTCATCCATTTTATTCATTAAAGGAATGGAGTACTCTTTTTGGTCTATTTTTTATCTTTTCATGCTCTTTTTGGAAATTTGTTTCTTAACATTAATCGATACCATGTGATGCCCATGTTTGGAAGATATCATTTAATATCATGGATATGATGATTGATATGGATATCCGACAAAATAATAAGATAAATATTAGTCGATGTCATATGATGTACTAGTTTTCACATCGCTCATTAAAATACAAATACTTTTCCGTGGGGAATCATGTGTCCCAAAAATGTCAATATCATGGTCGAGCATAACATTTACAACTAATATTGAACAAAATAATAGGATATTTATATCAGTTGATGTAATAATCTCCACTATAATATATTGGGTTATCTCAGTCTAATCTTTTCTTTTTCACGAAAAAAAACTTGATATTGATTCTTTTTTTCACCAGGGAAAAACATACTTTATATTCATATAAATTAAAACTTACAATGTTTAAATAGTACATCAAAAAACCTTCTATTAGTTTTCTTATCACCTTTCATTTTGCAAAAAAGTTGCACAATAAGCCAAACATGTGTATCCACTAGGTATATCACTATGCTTAAGACAACAAAACTATGGTATCAATCCCATTTAGTACAATACATAGCATAAAAGCACCACCAAGAACCATTAACAGAGAACATACTCCATACTATGAGCTGAGAAAAATACTCTAGTAAAAGTATTTTCACCTTATCGCAAACAAAAATGAGAAAACATACAGAGGAGAAAGATAACGCTCCCTACCTTGCATATGCTATTCAAGATAATTAATGATTCCTTTAGGACAGTCCAAAGCCTTTTTTGACAAATAGTCATCTTCCATATTAAACTCCCTATAGATGTGCTAGAAATGAATTTATGAAAAGGACTTCTGCAGGATTTTGATCCGAACTTTCCACAATTCCAATAGGTTTACTTGAATGCTAGAATTATAAAGAGACCAATCTATAACCACTTTGGAGTCTCTTGCAACCTGCAGATGAGAGACATGTTTTAGATGAGTAGTTCAAACATTATTTTCCCCATGGTGAAAATTGGTGTTATTTCATCCCATGGATGTTCATATGGAAAGTTTTGCAACTATAGTTGAGTCCAAATTGACACCATTGTATTTGTAATGTCCACAGTTTGACCCCATGGCATTTAAATCGTAAATGAGGTAATATTGTTATAAAATCGTGGCGAGGAGCTCAAGGCCAAGGCCCCGCCATCGATTTATCAATGCATATGGTTCACGTGCTAGCCATGCGCAATGGAATTGCAAACATTATGTAAATATGCATTTTAAATAAAATATACACAACTAGCTATGCAATGCAACAAGAGATGGGGGCATGATTTTACAAGGAATTGGGAGGGAAAACATTCAAACCCTTGAGCCAATCAAGTCAAGCCAAGTGTTAATGAGATAACCCATCAAACACTCAACTACCCATGTTGACTTTTCTACCCAATCATTCATTTCTTCCAAAAGTTGGTTGAGGTAGTTAATGCCTTGGGGAATGAGAGGTATGGCTATCCAAAATTTGAGTATGGGCAACCACCCTGCATGGAAAAACATGTTTGGCTTCCTTGGTAAGAAAAGAGCCATGAATTTGCCTCCCAAGCCATAACCCATCAAGCAGTTTTGTCTTTGTCACGTTTTTGGGACTGCTAGGCGTTTTTCCTCCATGTTCTTCCTGTGTCTTCCTGGTTTTCAGTGGGAAAAGAGGGCATTTTTGTGTTGCAGAGTGGTTGGGAGTATGGGAGCTTGATTTGGGGTTTCATTGGGGCCGTTTTGGCCATTTAGATGCCCAAAATGCCCATGGAAAATGGGTTGGTTCCCTGTGGACGATTTTCTCACCCCCAATCCGTTTTTGGTGTGCCCACTGTTTTGGGAAAACCTATGGCCATCATATTTGCAAATCCCATTGCTGAAAATGGGTATCCATGCCCAGTTGGAGTTGCTGTGTGTAAAAGAAGGTTGGGGTTGAGATGGATTTCTATTTCTTTGGTTGTGAATGAGCTGGAATGTTCCCTTTTCCTTGTAAGAATCATGCCCAGCTCGGGGGTGGCATTTGGTTTGAGAGATCTATGAACACAACTAGCCTATGGTTGGGTGGAACGTTGCAGCAACATAGCTAGTTGTTTGGGGGCAATTGCACAAATGAAGATAAGTGTTCTCTATGTACACTTTACTTCTGCAATGTTTTAATTTGATGTTTATTATTGATATGTTGAATGCATATGAAAGATGTGTGTGGGTGATGTTCTTATTCCACTGTGCATATATGTTTGATTTGCATCTACACACATTAATTTTATGGCTATGAGTCTAATGAATGGGCTGAGTTTTTGTGAAAGCCCCGTAGATTGGCATCATGTTCCCTTACCGGAGTTGGATCCATGGGAGGGGACGTTACATTTGGTATCAAAGCTCTTTGTTGCAGCATTGGGCCTTCATGGGCTACCTATCACAGTTGCAGAGGTAAGTATGCCTCTTGTCCAACACTAAACATCAGAAAAGAAGGAAAAAAATTTCAGAAAATTTTCTAACTGTTTTTGAAAATTTGAAATTTTTTCTAAGTGTTGGAAATTTTGCCCAAGACTCTATCGCCGATTTTAATGTTAATTTCTATGTGCGCGGGGAGAAAATAATGTTAAATTCGGTGACTTAGCGGTGATTTTAAGCTTAAAAGATGCGACACTAGGTGGCGATTTTAAGCTTAAAAATTGCGACGGGCGGCAATTTGAAGCTTGAAAGGTTGCAACACGGCGGTGACTCGGTGGAAATTTTAGGCTTAAAAATTGTGCGGGCGGTAATTTTAGCCTTAAATTTTGCGACGTGGTCGCAGCGACGGAGGATTGCGGGCGGCGAAGATAAGGTAAGGACCGCCGTGATGGGCATAGAAGTTAAGGTTAAAATCTGTGCCGGTCGGCAACGACACTGGCGAAACGACGACAATTTTAAGGTTAAAACTTGCGATGCGGCGGAAGTTTAGAGTTAAATCTAGCGCCAAGGTCGGCGATTTTAGAGTTAAATCCAGCGGTGGGGGGAGTATAGAGCCAAAAACTTGATTTTTGGATAGAAGAAGCAATCGGGCTCAGAATGGGATGATTCCTGTGGGGCTCAGAGGCCATTAACGAAGGCCATGAAAGAACTAGAGAGGGTCCCGAACCCAATATGCTCCAATTTGACAGAACATGGAGAATAGTGACTTTCGTAAGACGATGTCCTCAGGCTTAACGGAAGGTCTGATTGAGCTGAAATTGATATTGCACGACCATGGAGTAGGCACTGTGTTAAATTTGGAATCTTGGAGCCGAAATCCAAAGGATGTGGAGTCAGGGTGAACCAGAAGCCAAAAAGCACTATTCCAGGTCACTTTTTCAGGATTTTGAAAAGTTTGTGGACAGTAAAAGTGACCCTAGATATTGGAATCAAAACTTTTACTAAACTAGACATTTCATTTTCTCATTAAGATGGACAGTTTCCATTAGACGAAGATTTTCCAGAAATGCATAGTTTGGGAGATAGCCATTTTTGGCCAAATTTTGAGATTTTGGGGGGAAAGTGAAAAGTTAAAAGTAGCCAAACCCCGAATTTTATAGAAGTTGACTGGTGAATAGGAACATGGATCCAAAGGTTTCTAAGTGTTCTTTGTTATATGGACTACCTTCACCCGGTCGATAAGTTTTCATGATTCTTCCTAAATTTTGCTTCTACAAGCAGCCGAAGTTGGCCTTTCAGAATAAATTGCAGCTTGTAAAAGTGCGAAATTTGGGCAAAATTTGCATTTTTGGAAGAGTGTAAATTCCATGTCCTAGATCGGAATGGAGCACAGGGATAGGCGTTGGAAAGCTTATCTAGAGGAGAACAGGGATGCATGACCAGAATTTGAATGAGGTCCACATATATATATTTGGTACATAAGAGTGCCAGTTGTTGTTTTGACACAAAAAATTGTTGTCAATATGGGCAATTTCTATAATTGCATGACTGGAAGAAAACCGGACCAACTATGATATGGAAGAGGGATTCCATGCTACGATGAGGGATTGGAGAGGGAGAATTCCTTAACCCCTGTTTTGCTATCGTATTTATAATTATGAAATTGTCATGCATATAAACTATGGCATAAGAATGTTGAAAATGCAAGAGATTACATAGATGAATATGCACTAGATGGCATATCAATAAGTATTGCACAGTGCATGTGAAAATGTTTTTGCGTGTATATGAAATTGCATATTGGTAAAATAGTGAGGTTTTACATATGCAATGAGCCACTTAAGATAATGATTGTGGTTGCTAATAATTAGTTGTGTTCGCATTGGTTATAGGACCAAAGGCAACTGAAGCATGGCTAGAGAAGTTGATGACGTTGTTGCACAAGACCAACAACCGTATGAGGAAAGGATGGTGCAACAAATCTATGATTGTGAGGTTGGCAAAAAGGACTATGTAGCCCTTGTAAGAGGCCAACTGATCAGGTAAATCAAGTGATGTTAATAACGACCATGCAAGTAATGGTTATTAGTTGTTAATTGCATGAGTGTTGAAAGAGGATTTGGTAAGATCCCTTCAACTATGTTTAAACTATGTTGATTTAGTTTGCATGTGGTAAGGAGTGCTGAATGGGAATGTTAACCTACCGAGTATGGTGAGGTGTGGGTAAGTGAAGGCAATGATCCTTACACCCTATGATTGCTTAGAAATCTCAATGCATTCATATGAAATTATATCATGCCATTTATGTATGCCAGTTGTGAGTTTAACAACCAAAGAAAGTGAGGACTTATGGTCCTGTTGTGGTAGTGCATGCTATGAGATAGGCATGGTTATGCCGTAATATGTTGGAATGCATAGTACTCATGGACTAATGCAAGTTTGTAATGAGGGGTTATGCATTGAGTGAATGCACATTAAAATATTATGAAAATGTGGTGAAAGTGCATGCATATGTGCGGGTGCACATGTCGAGATGCATTGTGTGAATGCATGGTTGTGATATATATATGTTTCAATGTAGTTAGATAATAAATGAGATGGTGGACTATTGTTAATCCTGATACCATTTCATGAGCTGCTATGAATGCAAGGGAAAGACTACATGAAGAAGGTAGACATGTGATGGGATACCGGAACACTTTGTTGGAAGGACAGAATTGCATGGAATGTGAAGTAATGAGTATTTACAGTTTATTTAAATTGCATGGATAGTGTGACTGTGTCTTGCAATTTTATTGTGATAATGATGCATATATAGAAATGTATATATTTCATTGCATTTCAAATGTTAACAGTTGAAGATGTTTGAATTATTAAGTGTTATAATTCTGAGATCACTTCAGTGATTGATGTAGCAATGAAAGGATTATACGCATAAAATACTCACAACGTGTTTGGCTGATTGAAGTTTCAGATTTTAGGTAGAAAAGCATTATGTATGGCAATGACGATAAGTCCATAGTAGAGACCGGGATCTACCATGTGCAGAAGCCAAAGGTTATGAGAAGATTCTCATGGTTGTAACTTATGCATGAAACAAATCTGAAAATTTTATGGTTTATAAATTTGTGAGAATAATCTCATGGTGGTAAATCTAATTTCTGTAGGAAAACAGATTTACAAATTTCAGATTTGAGAATCGCTTATAATTGCTAATCACTCTTTGGCGTATATAAAAATTGTGTAAGGAGGACATGTTGTAGGTGGATGTTCATGTATGGTAGAAAGGGTGAAACCATAATGGACAGAGTGATACCACTTACGAGAGCTAGACAATATGAGGATGGCCTCATGGTTAAACAAATCAATTTCTGTAGGAGACAGAGTTACAAATTCATATTGAATTTAATTATTAATGACATTGATTGGTTATGGAACAATCATATTTGAAGTTTATTGTTAAATGTTGCTGACTGTTTGGCTATTTGATAAGTGTGCTAGGATGACACATTGTAGGAAAACCATGTATGATGGCCTGCAAAAGCCAAACTAGATGGGAAGGATCCCATGCTTTGGAAATGGGTTTCGGGTGAAACACCATTGTAAATATTGATAATGTCTCAGCCAAACTACATGTTGGTAAATCATGTGAGTGAGATGGTAAAATTATGCCCAGAAGGCATGTGTGGGTCATGGAACGTGAAAAAGAATTGGGTGGCAAACTGAAGGACTGTTGACTCAGAGAAGGGAGCCCCCATTCTTCACAAATGAAGAAAAGATACATCTGTAAAATGGATGAGTATTTTGTGACCTTAACTGAGGATATACGTGTCTCATTATTAGATTTAGTATGCAGACCATGTTTTATTATTTCATTATTATTCTAGACTGCTTGAGTATGATTAGGGCCTACATGTCTCACATCCGAAAGGGAGTGCACACCTTTCTGGTGCTGGGTTATGATAGGATTGTCAATATTGACTACACCCTAAGGGAATGGATGCATTCTTGGTGTTTCAATACTTGATAGTGAATGTTATGAAAAATGGTTATGATTTTAGAGCAACAATACTGATGAGTCTGCTTATCCTTCTTGTGCTATCAGCTTACACAGATGCAATTTGATGTTGCACGTTAAGATGCAAAGTGAAGAAAGGGTGCTCAAGAGGACTCTATGGGCAGTGGTGACTTTTCTACGCTCACACTAAAGGACACTAGAAGGGATGGATAGGCCCGCAGAGCTGTGTTACAAAAAAGGGGTATCATCCTTGTGTAGTGTGAGTGGGTATTGTGGGGCCATGCTAGCCTGTAGTCAAGAAAGTCACCTATGGAGTTCCTAAATGGAACCGTTGGTTTGCACAGGAGAAGGAGTGCCATCCTAGTGTGGGTGAAGAGTTATTGGATGCCTGATAAACCCAATCGGCGTACTAGCTTGGCATGCTGTTAAATTGGATGCATGACAAACCCAGTCGGTGTACTGGCTTGCCATTGGTTATTTGGGGAGGTATTGGTGAAGGGTGTTATTTTTTGACAAACCTAGTCGGAGAACTGGCTTGGAAATGGTCATTGTATGCTTGATAAACCCATTCGACGTACTGGATTAGCATACTAATCTTCGAAATGCTTGATAAACCCAGTCGACGTACTATCTTAGCATACTGATTTTAGGGATTCCTGATAAATCCAGTCGGCGTACTGGCCTGGCATTTCCTATTTGAATGATGCTGTGGAGCAGCATGTGTGCTAGCCAAGCATCCACCCCACAGGTGATCCATGGCTTGTAAAGCAGAGAGGGAAACCTGTGGAGTAGCGAGGGAATGCACAATACAGATAACTATTCAGTTTCATTTATTTCTTGCTTCAAATAATGAAGATTTCAGGTATAAATTTTCTAACAACTAAGCTGATACACTGTGGTTTATTTGTTGGAAACCTTGGTCATTGCAGGAAGTACGGACCCTGAAAGAACTATAAATTCTTGGTAAAATAGAGAGTAACTAGTTGTGCACTATAAATTATTGGTAAATCCAGAGAGTAATTGATGCTCGATAAATTTAGAGAATAGTTGGTGGGGGCATTAACCACTTGATGTTGTGGAGCAACTGGCGTGATGGCCAAACATTCTTTAATTAATTAATAAAACCAGTCGGAGCACTGGCCTAGCATATTGCTAAATGAGATGATTGATGAAACCCAGTCGGCGTACTAGCTGGGCATTGCCTATTCGAATGGTTGTGGAGTAGCCTGCGTGCTGGCCTAACATTCATTATTGCATCCACGGGCAATCCAAGGCTTATAAAGCGAAGAAGGAGTCTGTGGAATAAAGTGAAGACATCCAATGCTTATAAGTGTTTGGTTACATTGCAGCTTCTTGCTTATAAATAATGTGTGTATATGATTTGTTTATGATTTCTTAAACTCTTGTTTGGAGACAAACCCTATGGAAATAAACTAAACATATGAATTGACTCAATGTTTGAGTGTAGGTATTGCTAGAAGCAAGGACTATGAAAGCATCTGGAGGATGCATGTGGACATGTGACTGTCCTAAAGAGCTTAGTATGAGCAGTAATAAAAGATGGTGCTAGTTGACATGTGTGGGTCCTAGCATCCAAAGGTCCTATAGGCAACAATGGGAAGGGATCCCACGTTGAAAATCCTTAGACAGACCTTAGACATTAAGTGTCATAGCCAAGAAAGGGCAAGTCAAGCATTCACATTGAAGTGAAAGAGGATAAGGAGCATGAAACCACAATGTTGACGTGGCTCCAGATTGGAACAAGACTAAGAGGGGGAAACTCTTACTCTTCTCTTTCATTTTTGATTGATGCATTTCAGAAACAAAGGATTGTTGAATGCATGTTGTGACTGGAATTTAATTGTGTTTATTGCTTGAAATGAATTGTGAATGCTGAAATAGTTAACTCCTTGTGAAGGGATGAACATGAATGAGTTCATGTGTATGTTGGGAAAGCATGAAAAGTGTAGAAGTCTCATGAGTAAAGCATGGACATCCCCTGCCAATTGAGCTTATAATTGACTAATTTTAATGTTGTGTTATGCTTGTCCTAACAGGAATTGCCATGAGTCTCCCAGGTGAGACATTGAAAGCCATTTGTTTGCAGTTGTTACTAGCCAAGTGTCGCTAGTGAGCAAAGTGTGGGCCAGTTGTGCACATTGATCATGGCAGCAGACCAAAATATAATTGTGTTGGTTGAAAATATTCCTCAAAAGTTGTCAAGACAACAAGAAAGATGGAAGCCATGAAAATTCTAGACTTGTAGATCAGCTGGAAGGTGAATAAAAGGATGGGATTGCTGTGGAGCGATGCCTACCCACAGAGCTGGAAGATCAAAGCCAGCAAGAGCAGCTTGAGGAAGCGAAAAGGACTTGATCCTGAAAGTTCAAACTCCAGAGATGAAATGCAGGATAGACCTGCCACCATTTGAGGCATGTGTAAAGTGGTATTTATTCCTAAGTGTTGGAACACCGAGGACGGTGTTATTCCAAGGGGAGGGGATTGTAATGTCCCCAGTTTGACCCCATGGTATTTAAATCGTAAATGATGTAATATTGTTATAAAATCGTGGCAAGGAGCTCAAGGCCAAGGCCCCGCCATCGATTTATCAATGCATATGGTTCACGTGCTAGCCATGTGCAATGGAATTGCGAACATTATGTAAATATGCATTTTAAATAAAATATCCACAACTAGCTATGCAATGCAACAAGAGATGGGGGCATGATTTTACAAGGAATTAGGAGGGAAAACATTAAAACCCTTGAGCCAATCAAGTCAAGCCAAGTGTCAATAAGATAACCCATCAAACACTCAACTACCCATGTTGACTTTTGTACCCAATCATTCATTTCTCCCAAAAGTTGGTTGAGGTAGTTAATGCCTTGGGGAATGAGAGGTATGGCTATCCAAAATTCGAGTATGGGAAACCACCTTGCATGGAAAAACGTGTTTGGATTCCTTGGCAAGAAAAGAGCCATGAATTTGCCTCCCAAGCCATAACCCATCAAGCAGTTTTGTCTCTCTCACGTTTTTGGGACTGCTGGGCATTTTTCCTCCACGTTCTTCCTGTGTCTTCCTGGTTTTCAGTGGGAAAAGAGGGCGTTTTTGTGTTGCAGAGTGGTTGGGAGTATGGGAGCTTGATTTGGGGTTTCATTGGGGCCGTTTTGGCCATTTAGATGCCCAAAATGCCCATGGAAAATCGGGTTGGTTCCCTGTGGAGGATTTTCTCACCCCTAATCCATTTTTGGTGTGCCCACGTTTTTGGGAAAACCTATGGCCATCGTATTTGCAAATCCCATTGCTGAAAATGGGTATCCATGCCCAGTTGGAGTTGTTGTGTGTAAAAGGAGGTTGGGGTTGAGATGGATTTCCATTGCTTTGGCTGTGAATGAGCTAGAATGTTCCCTTTTCCTTGTAAGAATCATGCCCAACTCGGGGGTGGCAGTTGTGTTGAGAGATCTATGAACACAATTGGCCTATGGTCGGGTGGAACGTTGCAACAACATAGCTAGTTGTTTGGGGGCAATTGCACAAATGAAGATAAGTGTTCTCTATGTGCACTTTACATCTGCAATGTTTTAATTTGATGTTTATTATTGATATGTTGAATGCATATGAAAGATGTGTGTGGGTGATGTTCTTATTCCGCTGTGCATATATGTTTGATTTGCATCTGCACACATTAATTTTATGGCTATGAGTCTAATGAATGGGTTGAGTTTTTGTGAAATCCCCGTAGATTGGCATCATGTTCCCTTACCGGAGTTGGATCCGTGGGAGGGGACGTTACAGTATTGAAAGCGACATTGATAATATCATTGAAAAATACAAGTTTTAATGCACTTTTGTTTGGATGATATACAATTTTTTTTTAAAATTCTTTGGTTACAATTGTGTTTATTTTATTGTGAAAGATTTGTCGTTCCCAAAATGTGGAAGGTGATGCCACTATTCAGAAATAGCCGCCAAATTGTTTTCACTACCAACACATGCCATCATTTTCAAGGAATAACAATACATGCCATCTTACTTATGTCTTAAACCTACAGATGGGAAGGGGGAGAACGCTATGTCGATGCATAATGATCAGATAGAGAAGGGTGAGTTAATGTTGAAGACGATGAAGTGGATGTTTACTAATCAGGTAACATAGGTGACCCTTTTAACCAGTAGTGCGATAGATGACCTGGAGAGACTAGATCGTTGGCTTATGGAATGGATTTTTCTATGGATGAGGAACCCAAGGAGGTGATCGATTGACATATTAGCAAATACATTGATTAAAGGACCCACAATCCATCCAAGTCGATTTTTTATTACCAACACATGCCATCCGTTTTTAGGAATATGAATACATGCCATATCATTTTCAGCATGGAAACACATGGAAATGTTTTATAGACAAATGTTAAGATAGTGCCTGGTACATGTTACATTAAACAATAGGTTAACACCTCATATTGTAGCATTGCAAGAGAAAGATGTTCTGAGAATGCTAGTGGTTACCTAATTAGTCCAATTTGGATTCCAAATCAGTGAATTTTGTGCTACCTTGGGGTAGAATTCTTCAATATTATGCAAATTCTTCTCGTACATCACAATTGACCACTGAGTAATGTGCTCTAGCAACTAGGGCATCAATTTTTCAGCTACTTGAATTGTTTTAATGGCTATATCTTTGTCATCTAATAAATCAATGTAGTTGTTATGTGTCATTTCCTAAATGTGAGCTACTTTACTGATAAGTTGTTGCTGCTTGGCGTGGGCTGTGGCGATCTACTTGGACAATTCAATCATCTCTGTAATACTAGTGGTAGGTGCGCTTGTTGGTAAGTCTTTACATCATATTAGTAATGATATAGAAAATGATTCGTGGCAAATTAAGTATATAAATTATGGCACTAAAATTGTTTCACTCATTACCAAAAAGAAATAAAGCAAGAAAAATAGATTTATTCTAGTAATGGCATAGAATAGGATTTGTCGCATAGGATTGTAATGAGGGAAAGAAAAAAACTAAGAAAAATAGATTTCTTCCAGTAATAATGTATAAAGTGCAAATTATTTCACTAATTATCTAGTTTTATGTAGAGTTTCAATAAGGCCCATTCGTATGGACAATGGTAGGTTCTATACACCAAGACATATTAGAACATGTGATTGTTGGTTTGCCAGTGTGTATGTTGTTATATTATCTAGTAGTGTGCAAGAAATGGAATTCCCACAGCTTTAAGAAAGATTGATTCCAAATGGAGGTGGCCTCATTGCGAAGCCACCCCTGGTTCTATATCATGCCCTCAACCACAACTACTTTCACTATAGTTTATGATACACGATGAGTCTTACTTTTTGTAGGTAAATCATGCACTCATAGCCTAAGTATGCATTTCAATGGGATATTATCTAAGGGGTTGAACACATACTCTGAGGTTGATTAAGTATTTAATAAATCGAATGATGATGATAGGAATGTTTATCTTTTCTTTTGCTTGAGTCATTTCAAAACTTGATTAAAGGGATCTAATGAGTGGTATTAGCATCTCATTTTGAACTACAAGCAATCACATTAGTAACAAAGACAAAGATTGATGTTGTTTTGAATATCCAAGCATAAATTGAGGGCAAGTTACACCACTAGCGGCAATTCAGTCACAACTGAATTCTCTTTCAAAGGCTTAAATAATATCTAGAGTTCCATAGGTTAATTAAGAAATGAACAACCATTTAAGGGTAGTTGCACTAGCCTCCACAACATTTCGAGACCCTAGCTCTCTATTAGTTATCTTCAGCATTTTTAGGGACAAGGGATCAACTGTGACTGGGAGTAATTTTAGTAGTAGGTTTATATTTTTATGATTCTCTGTAAAGACCTATATATAAGCCTCCAAGTGCATATAGACCTTCTCCTTTGTTAATATTTTTAGCAGATAGAGACAAGTTAAATTTTTGTGATCTGATACAGTTTGCATGGAAATAAACAATGAACCAACTTTCTATTGAATGACATGTTTTCTATCTATGAATACTTACTTTTAATTCGTTTCTATGTTGATGTGAGGTAGCCACCCCTAATTGTGATCACGGGAGTCTTTGCTTAGTTAGAATATTTAGTACATTAGATGTGTGCATGAGCTATGATTTGATTCCATTAAATTTTGGTTATGGCTCTTGTGGCATAGACTAGTATTTCTTTAAGTAAATTGTGATTTGATTTCATTAAGATCCTAGTTACTATTGTTGTAGTGTAGATTAGTCATTTTCAAATATTCAGAGATCAATAATTCTTGAAGTTAATTGAATTAGCATTTCATTAAAATTATGGTTATGATTTCTGTAGCATAGATTAGTGATTTTTGTAGCACTACTTATCTAATTTTGTAGTTTCATGTCAGTTTACTCTCCTATGCATTTAGTTTGGTAGTGAAGATCTAAATTGTTAAATTAGAATTGGTTACTTTCCTAGGATCATATTGATTTTACAGTTAGCTATTTCAGTATTTCAGAATAGTGATTTGAATTCCAGATAATTAGTTTTGTTATCGGTTTTATGAAAAGGTTAATTTGGTAACTGTCATGTTTTCATTTCCATTTCAAACAGTTAGAATTAGGAAAGGTGGTTTCTACATAGAGAACTTTCTCCTTTCCTATTCATATATGCCTTAGCATTCCATTTTCGTTAAGCTATCACCTTATCCCCTCAGTAGATTAGATCATCTAGAAGTTGCACATATAGTGCTAGCACCTCTGAAGTTTGTACAATCCTGGATTGACAGAATAAAGTAAGAATCATGTTCTGAAAAATTTGAATTGGGTATCATATCATTGATCCACCACTTTTTGGCGTCATTGATGGGTTGGTGTTAAAAACATTAAGAGAAGAAAATCTAAAAACAAATCAAACATCAATAATATTAAAAACTTCATATAAAACCAAGAAAAAACAGAAAATACTACTGTAACATGTATGCCTCCATGCAGATGAGATGAATTTGGATTTTTTATGCCTAATTCCCATATGAGTGAAACAAGCTCGGAAGACTATCGATTTGGGGAATCCATCGGTTCTGACAAAGCTGATCTTGACTATAACCTAGATCTTGAAAAATTCTTTGCTAGCTCTAGTACCAGTACCACTATGGCATATGAAGAGGATGAACCAAGGGACATTCTCCCATTTCCTATTAGTGTTTCCCAAGAGCAGGCGCCAATGAATAATATCAATCCTTCAATTCTCCTACATTTTCATCAATTGACATCAAAAAACCTTGACACCTTCTTATTCGAACTTGAAGTAATCTGCAGAACCTTTGATTATTCCTCAGATGCTCAGAAACTTAAACTGTTCTCTTCTAATTTAAAAGATATGGCTTTGAGATGGTTCATGAGCCTAGAGGGAAATAGTATTTTCACATGGGATCAGATGAAACAAACGTTCTTAGAAAAATATAGAGACTACTGTAAAGCCAAGGACACCAGGGATGATATATTCAGGATGCAGCAGGGGGGAAATGAGTCATTAGAAGATTATGCACAGAGGTTCCAACTCAGCTATAAGAGGGCCCGTAACTACACTTTGGACTTAGAATCCCTCAAGCTAGTGCTTCCCAGGGGCGTGAAAGAATACCTCTTGGAAGTTCTAAATCTCTTGGATGATGGAGACATTTTTCAAAAAGGATATGAAGAAATGAGGTAGATTTTCAAAAATGATTCAAGGTCTAAAAAATGGAAGAATAGTAGAGATTCAACTTTCCAACCTAGTATATCCACAATTTCAAACCCTACCTTAACCAATTCTAACCTAGGGCACCTACTGGACGACATGAAAACCAATATTCTTCAATCTCTTGCGATGCAACTAGATTCCATGCAACTTAAAAGGAAGCAAGAAGAAGCTGCCCAAGCCTTGGAAGTATTTTTGCCAAAGTGTAGGAAGAAAAATGAAAGGAATCAATGTCCCTTGAATGTAGTAGATGTTTGTGGTCTATGTATAGAAATTCACCTAACTGATAAATGTCCTTTCTTCCTTCATGCAAAGCAGCTCTATAGGATCAGGGGTTAGGAGATACAATGGAACAATTGTACTTTGTGAATCAGAGGAGACCAAATTTTTCTAGGCCATTCCATCAACCTATCCATCTCTACTCAAACTTGTATCCAAATTAGTATCAGCAACCTGATTGGGCCCAAAGGGGGCAACCAACATGGCCACTACAACCACCTCAGAATCTAATGGCAGAGTACTCAACAGTCTTACATTCCACCTTATCCTCCAACTTATCAACAATATCCTGGTCCTTTCCAACACTCTCCCACAAATCAGTATCCCTCCACATCTAATTGGAGGCCTCAACAATCCCAAGCTCTAATTCCACCACCTTATCCAGCTCTATTACCTCCACCACAACAACCACCAAGACTTACGCTTAGTGAGGATAGTTCAAAACCCTACGCCACCCATATTGGTTGATCACCAATGAGATCAAAACATAGGGCCAACAGATTTGGAATTGAATGAGGATGAACATAATGATATAACTCTGCCAGAAGAAGGCACTAGTAAAAATCCTCAACCTCATACATGACAAGACCCCCCATTTCTTGAACAATTGAAAAGAAAAATTGAGGATCAGACAAACAGTTCCATCATCAATGAATTAAAACATTTGAACATCCAAATTGCTCTACTCCAAGCCATTAAGGAAGCACCAATCTGCAACAAACTCATTAAAGACACTTGAATTACAAGGCCTGGAAGAAAAAAGAAGGATCCACCCACAATCAATGTTATATGACAACTTGCAGACTTGATGTTGGGAAAGATGGTTAACCCTAAGTATTTAGTCCCGAGAAGCCTTGTAGTTGATGTTCTTAGCAAGGGGACTCTTATCCAAAATACACTTATCGATATAGGTGCAACAATTAATGTAATGACCTTAGACACAATGATGGCCTTAAACTTGCATCCCTCACTAAGACAAATTCCCACAGTGCTGCAATTGGAAAATACCTCCACTATGGAGATAGAAGGGATATTGGAGGATTCCATTATCACTATTAAGTCATGGGAATATCGTGTAGTTTTTGTGGTTCTGCAGGTCAATACAAAATTAAGTGATTATCCTCTTATCCTCAGAAGACCCTAGTTAGTAATAGCAGATGCATATATTGGCTTTAGAATAGGGGATATGAATAGCACTAGTGGGAAGTCCAAAAATAAAATTACCATCTATCCTTCTGCAAAACCATACATTGACATAGAAGATCCTTTTTGGGTAGAATAGAATGAGAATAATGATCCTGAGATTTGCTTAATACTTGAAGCATAAACAAATATTTGGCTCTTAGAAATGAAGATGAAGATATAGTTTTGGAAAATTTTCTACAAAATATTTATCCTAACGCTGACATCCTTGAAGAGATTTTGCAGCAGGTGAAGAAGTAGACATGATAGGTGAGCCTAAAGATCCATATACAATGTGGCATAGAGTCTTCTCTATGGAAAAAAATCCCACCAATGTTAAAATAATAGATATCCTTCCTGGAAAAACTTTGAAGATCAACAAAAACTTGGAAGCAGATCAAGAGCACAAACTCATTAAGGTTCTTATAGACTGCAGTGCAGCCTTTGCCTGGAGTTACACTTACATGAAGGGTATACACTCGAACACCTGCAAGCACCATATATACATAAAAGAGGATGTTATCCCAATAAGATAGCCACATAGGAGAATGAATACAACATAAAAGGACATTGTCAAGCAAGAGTTGTAGAAGTTGTTAGATGTTGGTTTTATTTACCTTATCTCTAACAATGAGTGGCTATCCCCTCTAGTCGTAGTCCGAAAAAAGGGGGGGAAATGGAGAATATGTGTGGACTACAAGGAACTAAACATAGCAACAAAAAGGGACCATTTCTCCTTTCCATTCATTGATCAAGTACTGGACACTCTAGCTGGAAATAAATTCTTCTCATTTTTGGATGGTTTCGTTGGGTACAACCAGATTCAAATATACACCCCAAGGACCAAGAAAAAGATACTTTCACATGTATTTAGGGTACATTTTCCTACAGAGTCCTTTCATTTGGGCTATGCAATGCCCCTACTACATTCCAGTGAGTTGTCCTGAGCATATTTGCATATTTTTTCCATGATAGCATGGAGATCTATATGGATGATTTTATTCCTTATGGGGAAATTTTTCAACAAGCATTAGATAATCTCGATGTTGTCCTAAATAAATGCATAGAAATGAGCCTATGTATCAACAATGAAAAGTGTGAGATGTTGATGACCGAGGGAATAGTATTAGGACATCATATTTCTGCTCAATGAATCCAAGTAGAGCATGCTAAAGTTGAAGTCATTAAAAATATGCCTCCTCCAGTTAAGCAGAGGGATGTGCGAAGCTTCCTTGGTCAAATAGGATATAAAAAAATATGTATAGAAGGATTCAGTAACATAGAAACATCCATTTTCACACTAATAAGAAAGGATACCTAATTTAAATGGATAGAACAATGTATGGTAGCATTTGAACAACTAAAGGAAAAGAAAATATCAATTTCAATGCTTCAAGGGCCAGATTGGGCCATTCCATTTCATATCCACTCAGATGCCTCATATAAGGCAATTGGAGCGGTCCTGGGATAATTAGAGGACAAAAATCAATATGCATCTAACTATATCAACAAGAACTTAACTGGGGCCGAGCTTAACTACACAGTGATAGAGACAGAATTCTTAGCTGTAATATACTCCATCAATAAATTTCGGCACTACATCACTGGCTATCCACTCTACGTACACATTGACCACTCAACAATCAGGTATTTGATGAACAAACCTAACAATAGTGCTAGAATTATTCAGTGGCTTTTATTACTACAATAATTTGATATCACAATTTCAGAAAAACCAAGGAAACATAATGTAGCTGCATATTTCCTATCAATATTAATGCATGTTGAAGACAAAGAGCTTGTTGATGATGCCTTCCCAGATGAGCACTTATTCCCCATCTCAGTTAAAATTCCATGGTATGTTGACATAGAAATTTCATAGTATCTGGGAGATTCCCACAACATTTTAACTACAAACAAAAGTGTAAAATCACCAGGATGAGTGTCACCTACACTTGGATTAATGAATGTCTCTTCAAAACAGGGCCTGAACAGATCCTCAAAATATGTGTAAGAGAAGACAAAGTGCATGATATAATCCATGTTTTCCTCAATGATCCCTGTGGGGGCCACTATGCAGCAAAAAGAACAACATTTAAGATATTAAAGATATGATACTATTGGCCTACACTACATTAATATGCCCAGGAATACGTCTCAAGATGTGATGATCACCAATGGATGGGGAAACCTACAAAAAGGGATGAGATACCACTCCAGCCCCAAGTATCATTAGAACCTTTCAAAAAAATGGGTTTTGATTTTGTAGTTCCAATAAATCCACCATCCAATCAGAAAAATTATATTCTGGTATGCACTGATCATCTTACCAAATGGATCGAAGTCAAGGCATTGGCTACAACAAATGAGAATAGGATTTTGGAATTATTCACAGAACAAATATTCACAAGGTTTGGTGTTCACAGGGAACTAGTATCTTATCAGGGGACACAATTCACATCCAATCTCATAGAAGAACTTCTCAACAGAAACAAAATAAAGCATTGACAATCCTCCTCCTACCACCCTTGGGAAAATGGGTAGGTAGAAGTCACAAATAGGGAGATTGAGAAAATACTCACAAAGACAATACAACTACATAGAAAGGATTGGGTAGACATATTAAATGAAGCCACCTGGGCCTATAATACCACATGGACAACCACGATAGTATTTACACCCTACGGGCTAGTTTATGGAAAGAAGGTAATGCTACCTGTTGGAGGAGCCTAAGTTGACTGGTCGACTAGGTACTCTGCCCGACCTCTTGTAAAACATGTCGACAGTTGCGTCAACCAGGGTATTTCGGGTCAGTCGGTTGAACTGACGAGCAGTTATATAATTGTATGTAAAACATATATATAGGTTGGTGAGTTGATGCATAGATTAGATTGGATATATTCTTATGTATTTTTATGCATATATTGTTGAGTAATAAAAGGCTTGTGCTGCCTCTCCATCTCTTGTCTATTGTATATGTATCTTGTGTGCTTGCTTATATATAATATGTATCACTGGTAATAATGTAACCCCCTCTAATACAACATTGGTTATGTTTTAGGTGATGCATACATAAGTGATAGCGAGCATGATCAATGATATTAGAGCAAGAGATTAAAGATTGGTGGGAGAGAAAGATTGCTAATTACCTGCAGAATTATGCAGGAAGAAACAAGCTAATGATTGCTCAAGCAAGAGACAAATTATTTTCTTAGACACATGAGAAGTTTGTAGAATACGTGCCACTCACACTGAAGAAGCTCCTGGATGAGAAGACAACTAGATGAAAAGGAGCGTGAATTGATCATGAAGCTGATTAATGGAGGTTGTACGAATATATTGAAATGGTGCGAGAATATTGCCAACGAGTTCTGTGAAGAATGCGCAATTGAAGAGCAAGTGTTTGTTGACGACATGAGGAAATGGTTTTTAACCGGCCATATCGACCATTTTTTGTGTTCTTTGCCAACACTTTTATTCAAGTTCCTGATCGACAAAGGTGCCGTGCATATTGTCGAGACTCGACCTTGTTGCTTCTGCCACTTCCAAATTCAAATTGGGAAGAAAAAGAAAGAGAGTGAAAGAAATTCATACAAGAGCGCGAGTGGGATTATTCCTGAGCAAATGAAGTTCCGCACTTCCCCAGTTGCCTAGAGAACTTCAGGCCGACATTGGGGTAGTAGACAAACATGTTCTGATGAAGTAGATGCACGACAAAGATCGACAGATGAAAAGGTGACATGACCAGTGGTGAAAGATCCAACATATTCGACAAAGATCGAGTAATGACTCACAAAAGCACTCCAAACATCCAGAATATTGAGATGGAGAAGAGGAGAAAAAGGTGAGAAGAGATGAAGGAGTAGGCTAGTGCACTCCAGAAGAAATGAGGATCGGGTGTCGTGAGAGATGCAGAAGGAAACCTGCCGGAGTCGAGTCGAGCCTGAGATGAAAGCTGCGTCGACAAAGCCCTGTCACTGATGGATGAATACTTGTGGATAGAGCATCGTAGTGCTCTCCAAGTTAATATACCCGAGGCAATAACACCACCTTCTCCGCTACATCTAACTCATAATGAAGGATATTGTCCAAGAAGATCTAGGACTTCATGCTGGCTAGTCATGCATTTGGAGTTGATGAAGTAATGAAGGTGATGAAGTCGACATATTGTTGATTCATCGACCAAAAGAAGGAAACTGGGTGACTTTTCAGCCTAAGTTTTCCAATAGAACTTTCCATCTACTCTACTCAGATCATGCAGAAGCACCCCCCCTACCACTACCAGCATTGAGTGAATTGTTGATTTCATCGGAACAACCAAGAAGAGGTGAAATCCCATTTGAGCAGAATTTTACCTAGATTTCTACAGAAGCAGTCGAAGAAAGTAGGATTCGGAGACCCAATAAGCTGACTGAAGTTCCAGACACTGTAAGTGAAGGTGAAGAACTCACTCCCAATACACATTTGGAAATAGTACCTATCGAGGTTAGCTAAGTAAATAATTCTACCTCCATTAATAATCCACTGACCCCTCCAGTCAATATTAAGGACAAAGTAGCAGCAGACATGTCGCATACCACATCACACCTTCCATTCTATGAGGGTGATGAAGATCCTCGAAGACATTGGTTCGTTTGTGAATCAATATGGGCAGCCAATATACTTACCAATGAAGAATGACAAATGGCTTGGTTTGTTGGCTCTTTGCGAAAAATATCACTCACTTGGTACATGGGCTACATCGAAAAAACACCAAATGCGACGAAGGAAGGAATCAAGAAAAACTTCCTATCTTTATTCAAAACCTTGAATGCAAAATACCTGGCTGTTGAGAAGTTAAATACCACAGTCGAAAGACTGACAAAGACCGTAAAAAAATATGATAAGAGGTTTAAATACCTCTTGAGCCATATTGATTATGATTTTGAAGAAAAACTCTTGATCAAATGGTTGGTTGCTGGACTCATATGAAAAATCAAAGTGCACGTCCGTTGGTAGAACGCCAATTCATACGAAGACGCCCTGACAAAGGCTCTGGAAATCGATATGGATAACGAATATCCTTTGGTACTTGTCGACAGACACATTGAAGAACGATTGGACAGTATGCAACAATCCATCTGCGATATCAGTTTGAGAGGACCGGAAGTATGGTGTAAAAAATGTTCTACTGCAGGACATACAAAAGACTCTTGTTGTCAAGAGGACCAACGACAAGATGTCCGACTTGTTCAAACAATATGTTTCTGTGATATCTGTCAAGACTACAACTTACATAGTACAAATGACTGTCCATACAATTTGAAGAACAAGCAAGCTAAGTGGTGTCAGATATGTGAAGTTAGTACTCATTCTATAACAGAATGCCATTTGAATCTAAAGAACAAGCATAATTATCATGCAGTGTACCAGACAAACTCTGTCGAACAACAAAATGACAAAAATAAAAGAAACGACAGATACGACCAAAACAACAGAAATAAAAGGAATGAATCTATATGACTGGAATGACAGAAATGATAGATATCCAAGATACGGTGGAAGAAGATACGATCAGTTGAATGATAACTACAACCGATGAGGAGGATACCAAGGTCGAGGACACGGCAATGGCAATCAAGATTTCTGACCTCACAGACCTGGACAATGTTATACTTGTCCCAGTGAAGGACATTGACATGCAGAATGTCCTTATAAAGATCAGACAAATCTTAAGTTTTGTACAAACTGTGGAGTAGAAGATCACTTCTTGGAGGATTTCCCTACTATGATTGAAAAAATCACAAATAAAAAGAATGTTAATGTCTTGTCGTGTATTCCAAAATGTGATGCACTTAGAACAAAGAATTTGCAAATTGTAACAAGACAAGGTACTTGCACTGGCCAAGATAATCCACAAATAACTAAAGTAGTAACTAAAGAGGATTATCCAAACCCTAACAAGCAAAAATATCTGTATAAAAATGCATCCGATATATTTCATGACTAGCAGCACAAGAGGATAATGAGGAAGTTCGACAGAATGATATTAATGAATTGGTCAATCTTATAACTAAAGAAGAAGATTTCAGGAAGTTAATTGACTTGTTGCATAGTATTAAAAGTAAATCTGTCGGACATAGACAAGCCAAAAACATATGTCGACTAAACCAAAAAGATAAGAACGATGCCAACCCTCTCGTCAACCTCTAAATACATGGATACCATGTTAGACAAGTTGTAATTGATTTTGGTTCACAAGTTAATATCTGTGAAGAACCTGCAATAATTAATTAATGCAAATACACGAGATATCAGAAATAATAGAACTCAGAATCACTTTTATATTGATCACGGGCCACTTCGAGGGGGCAACCTCCTTTGAGAAAGCTCAATACAATTAACTTCACGGTGCCTTCAATGACCTCAACACACACTTATATACTAAGTCTATGCCCAATACTATGAGTCAAAACCATGGGACATATAATACTACGGGACGACTTACAAAGCATATGCGCCCAATACTATGGCTCAATGCCATGGGCTAATATAAACTATGAATTAAAAAATACTACGGGACGACTTACAAAGCATATGCGTCCAACAACAATATACTAACAAAGTAAAGAGAAGGGTTGACACGGGTTCCTAACATCCCCTCTCCCTTAGAAAAATATTTGTCCTCAAAGCTTTGGTTGGGGAAATTGATGTAGAATCTGAATAAGTGGTTCCTTGGTAGCATCCTTGGGTTTCATTTCGGGCCACTGACGCCTTTGGAGTTTCAGGGAGGATTGCTTGGAAGGTTGTAGACGAAGAAGAACCATATCAGTTGCGTGAAAAGTGTGCTCAGAATGGTGCTGATCGGCTTGTTGTTGCAGTCAAATTCTGGCCATGTGAAGATTGTCCTGCAGAATGAGAAGAATCTGATCGCGGTTTCGAAGAACCGAGTCAATTTCCTAAACTGCGGAGCTACTAAGGGTGTATGGAAGAAGAAATGGCGGTGTCTATCCATAGACTGCTTCATATGGTGTCCTTGTAGATGTGGTATTGTACCACCAGAGCACTTCTAGGAAATCCATAGAAATAGTTGGCCAAATATGTGTAGGGATGGGTAAGGGTTTGAGCAGTCCCGAAAGGAGTGTCATTTCACCCTTATTGACCTGGAAAGTATCACAGTCAGCCACCATCTGTTGAATTGTAATTTTCAGTCCCTGCCAAAAGAAGTTACATTGTTCCCGGTCATACATTTTGAAGAACCCAAAGTGCCTTGCTGATGAAGAAGCATGGAGTTCATAGAAGAGATAGCCTTGTTGAACATATTGCAACCAATTTGGAACAAGAAGAGAAATAGCTGTAAGAGAAACTGGGTCATCAATTGTGCGAGAAGGAGCATATGCCACCATATTGTCCTTACCCTTATTGTAAGTGAGCGCATAGGGATAACCCATTTCAGGTGTGTTGGGGAGGATACCCATTGTTCCAGGAAATTTTCCAGACCCTGGAGATCAGTCTTGAGGCATAAATAATTCTCTAATAGGTATGGCTACCACTTTTGTATTGCATGCAAAATAGCCATCATATCTTGCTGAGAGGTAGATGCGGCTAAATTCTTACTGGAAATGTCTCTTGAAGGCAGCAAGCTCATTGGTTCAACAAAGACACCTGCATATCTATCCAAGGAAGTAGTGGAGACTGTTGATGGGTGCATCTGAATGGAATGGAGCTGAGCGATGACACCATGTGAATTCTTCTTAAGGATTTTTTCCAGGTGATGTGAACTGATGATGCAGAGAGACCCTGGTTGTAAGCCCATAAATTTGTGTTGTGCCCCATTAACTGAAAACTGCATCCAAAGTTCAGCAAAATCCCATAAGATGGGGCCAAGTGTGCGTAACCATTGAATGTCCAAAACCACATCACATCCGCCTAAGGACAAGGCAAACATGTCAGAGCGTAGGTTATAATCTTCCATAGAGATATGCACATTGTGACACTTCCCCTTGCAAGGTAAGGTGCCCCCATTGGCAACCATGACTTCAAAGTGGGAGCAAGGATGGACAAAACAATTAGCCTGTTTGGCAATCTGAGGGTCAATGAAGTTATGAGTGCTACCAGAATCAATGAGTACCATAAGAGGGAGCTTCTTGAAGTATCCCCTGACCCGCATTATTTGTGGGGTGGTGACGCTGGTTATAGCATGGAGAGAGATCTTGGGTGGTTCATCGTGAGATGGGGTGTCAACAGGTGGGTGCTGAATGTCAACCTGATCATCTACTGTATCTGGAGCTTCTTCACCAAGTTCAAAGGTAGGCGGAGAATCCACATCCAAGAGATAGAGATTTTGTTGAACAAATCTATGTCCCCGAGTGCATTTCTCATCACAATTATAACAAAGCCCTTTTTCTTGGCGTGCTTGCATCTCTGTTTCATACACATGCTTGATAGGAGTTGGTCGAGGAGCAAGCGTGATGGGAGGTCATTGGGAACCCATATTTATGAAGGGAACAAAGGTGGGTTTGGAGCGTTGTTGAGCTGCGATCTTGTCCTCAGCCAGCTTAGCCAACCCTAGGACTTCCATCATTGTGTTGGGACATAACATTTTGACCTCTGAGCAGATTTCATCCTTGAGACCACTGATAAAACAACTCCTGTAGAATTCATCAGACAATCATTTTGTGTGATTGGCTAGTTTCTCAAATTCCGTTTGATACTCTCTCACTGTGCCAGTTTGGTGAAGTTTAGTGAGTGCTCCTGTGAAGTCGTCAAAAGCACTAGGACAAAATCATGGCAAAAGGAGTTGGCAAAAATATGTCCAGTTTGGATTAGGATGAGCTTTGATGTACCAATGGTACCATTGAAGGGCTTCATGTTCCAAATGAAAGGATGCAAGTGAAACTTTCTAGACATCAAAAGTATTATGCAGACTGAAATATTGTTCTGCTCGGTATATCCATCTAGTCGGATCAGTACCATTGAAGCGATGAAAATCAAGCTTCGGCCCACGAAAATTGCTGGAAGAAAAGAACCCAGTGGCTGCAAAAGATTCTGGCTGTCGGATATTGTTCATGGCTGAATGCTCAAGATGGAGGCTGAGAAATTTTTCATCTAGATCTTGGAGTTTGGTTTGGATGTCTGCAAGTGCTTCTTCCATGGGTTTTGCTACTACATGGGTGACAACCACAACCAGGAGTTTTTTTTTGGGGGGGGGGATGGATAGAAAAACACAAAGAAAAGCTTATTTAGTAAAGGAAAATTTGGATTTGGGAAAAACTCGGATTGGTAATTGGGGTTTGACTAGAATTTGGACACTTTTTGATGGACAGGGAGGCAAAAAATGGGGATTTCAGAAGCGGGGTGAAAGAATGAGAAAATTTGGTAGAGAGGGACAAAGAAGTAGAATTATGAAAGGAACACGGTGGCAAAATTTGAAGGCGTTTGGGTGAAAATTGAAGGCGTTATGGAAAACCCTCAAAATAGACAAATGTGGGATTTTTGGTCTTGGGAAGTGGAATTTGGGATAGGGTCTTTAGGAATGAAATATGCAAAATGGGATTGCAGGGATGTCAGTGAATTTTCAGGGAAAATAGAGTTGAAACAAGGGATATATGGCCGAAAAACAGAAATGGATCGGTAACGGTGGCGCGAAAGGGATCTGCAACAGATGGATCTGCAACGACGCGGAAGGGATAAAAAACAGCTGGATCTGAAACGACAATTGAATCTGGAACGACTTTCAGAATAGATCTAAAATGGCTAGATCTGGAGCGGAAGTGATCGACAATAGTTCAGTTGAAAATAGATATGGACCCCAGGTATGTGCGGCTTCCTATCGATTCAGGGGATTCACTCGGCCACCAATGATATTTGATGGCTTGCGTATTGGGGCAGTACCCCTCACTCCACGGTTCAGGTAAAACTGATAACTGCTTTGCCACAAACGACAGCTCTTGGTTTACCTCACGGGTGGGAACTAGTTAATCGGGTAGGGGTCGTTTCCCTTTTCGCTGGCAAGTTCTCTCAATGGGCCAGCTACTTTGGGGTTCCCGTGGTACTCCTCGCAATGAGTTTTAGGGATTATGCCCAAGTACTTCCCACAGTTAAGTGGATAGGGATTACTCCCAGATCCGAACTTGCAATAGATGCGAAAAAAAAAATTGGCAGAAATTCCACCCAACGAGCCCAAGAAAGTGCTCTGATACCAGATGTGAAGAACCTGCAATAATTAATTAATGCAAATACACGAGATATTAGAAATAATAGAACTCAGAATCACTTTTATATTGATCATGGGCCACTTCGAGGGGGCAACCTCCTTTGAGCAAGCTCAATACAATTAACATCACGGTGCCTTCAATGACCTCAAAACACACATATATACTAAGTCTATGCCCAATACTATGAGTCAAAACCATGGGACATATAATACTACTGTTGGGACTCAGAAATGTTCTATTTTCATCCACTTTACCTTTCACTATTCTTCACATTTCATCGTCCCATTAACCTTTCATCATACCATTTCCATACATATACTTGAGTTTCATCTTATTATTTTCCACTTTATTCATTTTAGTATTATAAGTGAATTTATGATTAAATATTAGAAAATAACATGTTTTTCACTAATATCTCAAGTATGGATGAGCTTTGTAATGTGTAGGAATATGGAAGGATCAATTCAAAGAAGACTCCTCGAATATCTCCTCCACTTCATGGAGATAGTTATTCAAAGAATATTCCAAGGAGAAGATCATGGAGATTTGGTTGGCATATCTTATTTAGGATGTATGAAAAACATGTGGAGAATTTGTGAGAGATATGTGGAGGATTTGAATGGATCATATTTTGTAATAATAGCAAATTAGTTGAGAGTTGTTGAGAGAATAGTGGATCTATCATTATGAGATGGTTATCTCCTTCTCCAAGAAATTCATGTATAAAAGAGAGTGCTCTCTCTTCATTTTGGGATATGTAGGTAGTAGTAGATTAGGAGGAGATTAGTCTCAAATTGTAGAAGTTAGTCTTGACTTTGTAATATGGAGAAGGGGATTCTCAGCTTTTGTTCATAATCTTAGTTTTGATGCTTTCATGATTTGTCATTGATTCTTGTGATGTAAATTAAGTTTTCCTTATTGTTAATGTGAGATCACATGTGTTGTCTAGTTGCTCTTCATATGTTGTCTTTCTTTTATGCAATTTACTTTCAGCAGTGTGTTTTAGCTTCCAGCATTAGATTAGCAGTTGTGTGTTTTAGCTTAACAGGGAATTAGATTAGCAATTAGCCATTAGCAAGGGGGGGTTAGATTAGATTAATTTCACTTTAGTCCTGCATATACTTTGTATGTGCTTCGTAAGCCTACAAACCTCTGATTGACAAATTAAATGGTTGGGTGAATACTACAATGAAATTAAACAACAATATTTCAGCTTAACATTTTGGCGCCATTGCCGGGGAAGCACAATGGATTGAAGTCTAGTTTGATTTTTTGCAAGCGTACACTAGGGTGTGAATTTCGATTTCTGCAATGAGTGTTTCAATTCTACAAGTGTGAATTTCAATTTCAGCAAGTGTGTTTTTTGCAGCTATGAAGAGTAATGGTTTTCTGTACAGAGTGTTTTTTCTGGATTGTTTTTATTTTATTTTTCTTTTTTCATTTAGATTTGGGTGCTATAAGAACCCCTTTTTCAAAATGATTTAACAATGAGTTTAATCTTGGAACAACTCACTCGGATCCTTGCAAAAGTAGGGATCTCCTCTTCTCACGAAGAGGAGATCTTGAAAGTAGCCGAGAGCTTAATTACTCCTCTAGAAACAGATGAAGAATTAACATACGAAGAATCCTGCACAATAAATGACGAACAATTATATGAGCAGGAGGTCGAGGAGGATAATAAGGAGTTGCAGCATGATCTGAGGAGTGAAAACTATTCCTATGAAATCCCTATCGAACGATGGTTTCAAGCAAGTACCAGGTTAAGACAATTTAGTTTTTCTTTTTTTCTAGTTAATTCACAGTCACAGCAATTGATTTCACACATTTTTGTTTATCCTCACTTTCTATTTGCAAAATTGACACAGAATATATTCTTATTACTGTTACGTGAATAGCTACACTGGATATTTAACTAGGATTTTATTTTCAGTTTTTTTTTCTTTCACCTAGAATAAGTATGCTCTCCTCTGCGCTTCGTGCGATCTAAGGATCATAAAGTAGGATGTTTTCTAATGTTTTCAGGAAAAAAATAAATTAATGTTTGCAAATATGCCTAATCGATTTATCCTTAATTTGCAAATTATTTATATCCATTTTGCTATAAAAAAAAAAAAAAAATCAATTTGTTTTACATTTTTTAGAAACAAATAAAAAATTTGCACATACATATTTTGACCTGCAAATAAAAATAATAAAACATTAGGAGAAAAAAAAACTGGTTTGTAAATTTACATGCTGAAACTGTAAAAAATTATGCTGAAACATTAGCTGTAACGATTGCAGCTAAACAACAGATGTAACAGTTGTAGCTAAAACAACACTCCAACAGTGTCATGCCTGCAAATTAACTCTGCAATAATGCCTCGACCAAACCATTTCTGAAATTTTTTGTATTTGCGCACTCCATTCCCTGCAATTCCTTAAAATGATCCTGCGATCTAAAGAACAGCCTGCAGCAACAATGAACATAACAAATTAGATCTGCATGTTAAAGGCGCATTGTCTAGATCAGGCCAAGAAAAAATAATAATAAGAGCTGAAACTGTGGCTGCAATTGTGTCACAATTGAATCGAGTCTTTTCAGTCTGGTTTATTTCTGGTGCATAAATTTCCACGCTGAAACAGTCACTACATGGCGCAATGCACTTTTCTTTTATGGTTCTAGTGGTTGCCATCTTCTCACCTTTATCCATCACACCTTGAATTACATTTGCGTAAAGCAATAATGAAATGGGAAAATTAGCTCTCTCGGCCATCTTGGTGAGCATCTTGACCAAATGGTGATGCACTCATCTTGTTGGTAGTTGTGAAAATCTCAACTTGGAGAAATACACACAACAAATACCCAAGGAGATGTTTGAATCTTTGACCAAGCTATTTGAAGGAAAGAACATAAATCGGAAGATGACCCTGCGGAACTAATTGAAAGGAGTAAAGTTTCAGAATGGAGAAACCATTCAATCTTATTTTTCAAGGGTCTCCCAGATCAAGGAACAACTAGAAGCAGTGGATGAAATGGTGGAGAATGGTGAAGTGGTGATGACCACTCTAAATGGCCTACCCAGGTCATGGGATTGCTTCATTCAAGGAATTTGTGCAAGGAAGAAGTTGATCTCCTTCAACAGATTGCGGGAAGAATGCTCTCAAGAAGAAGCTAGACTTATAGCTCGTGAGGAAAAGATGGGAGGTGAAGATCAAGCTCTTGCAGCTCACACCAAAAGAAGCAAAACCAAGAAGGAGCACTCTCGCCACAATAGTTCCTATCAAAAGAGTAAGAAGGACCTAAGATGCTTCACATGCAATGAGAAGGGTCACTTTGCTTCAGATTGTCCCAAGAACAAAAGGGATAATAAAAACAACTCCAGTAAAAAGAAGAAGGGCAGCAAAAGAAGGTTTCATGCTCATGCTGCCGAAGATGATGAACCCCCAAAGAAGAAGGCTAGGGCAGAAAGTAATAGTGATGATGACTCATCAAGTGAAGAAGAGTATGTTCTGATTTCTGCTCTCACAAGTACTATCTCCCATGGTTGTAATGATTGGTTAATTGATAGTGGGGCTTCCAAACACATGACTGGGTTTAAGGAATCTTTTGTGAACCTATCTAAACATGAATCACCCCATAAGGTGAAACTTGGGGATGATTATCAATACCCAATCAAAGGAAGTGATGAAGCCTCCTACAAACTAGATTCTGGAAAATATTTGAAGATGAAAGAAGTCCTTTATGTACCTGGGCTCAAGAAGAACTTACTCTCCATCTCTGCATTGGATGCAAAAGGTATGAGGGTTGCATTTGTGGATGGCCAAGTCCTAATGTGGCCAAAGGGAAAGAACATAGATGATGCAGTAGTGATTGGAGAGCAAGAGGGAGGTTTGTATAAATTGAAGGGACAACCTGAACATGCCATGGTGCACGAATCCATGGAGCCAAGTGAACTTTGGCATAGAAGACTTGCTCATATGCACTATAGAGCACTTCCAATTGCAAGCAAGGTAGTAGAGGATCTTCCTGAAATCAAGACCAAACATGAAGGTGTTTGCAAAGGATGTGCAAAAGGTAAGAACATTAAGAAGGCTTTCCCAAGCAGTGGAAGCAAGGAAAAAGACATCCTGAAAATCATCCACTCAGATGTATGTGGTCCCATGTCATCCAGTTCCCTGAGTGGGTATGTTTACTATGTCTCATTTATTGATGACTTCTCCAGGAAGAATTGGGTATACTTCTTGAAGAGAAAAGATGAGGTGTTTGATAAATTCAAGGAATTCAAAACCTTGATGGAGAATCAAACTAACAAGAAGATCAAAACATTCAAATCCGACAATGGTGGAGAATTCACCTCAAGTGACTTCAAGAAGCTTTGTAGTGATTTAGGGATTAATAGGGAGTTGACTGCTGCGTATAATCCTCAACAGAATGGAGTTGCAGAAAGGAAGAACAGAACTATCATGGAAGCAGCAAGGGCAATGCTGCATGACCAGGATCTACATATGCATCTGTGGGCAGAAGCAGCTAGAACAACTGTATATGTGCAGAACAGAACACCCCACAAGATATTGGACAACAAGACATTAGAAGAGGTCTTTTCTGGTATGAAACCTGAAGTCAGTCATCTCAGAATATTTGGTTGTCCAGTATACACTCATGTCCCAAAGGAAAAGAGGACTAAACTATATCCTTCAGGAAAGAAGGGTATCTTTGTGGGTTACAGTGAAATCTCGAAGGCTTACATAATATACTTTCCAGGGTTCAAGAAGATTGATGTCAGCAGGGATGTAACATTTGATGAAAACTCAGCATTCATCAAATCAAGGAAGGCACCTATCGAAGTTTATGAAGAACCTAAGGAAACCAGTTTTCAAGACACTACCATGACTGAAGCAGTTCCAGAAGTTGTTCGTGAGTTTGAAGATCCACCCCGTGAGGATAACTCTCACAAGAGGAAACCTGCAAGGGCTAGAGAGCTCATTCAAGATGCAGAAAGATTTGGCATTCCAGAAGAAGAACACAGAGCAAAGAAGAGAACCAGATCACATACCAGCTATGTTGCTTTACTCTGTGACATTATGAACAAAGATCCTTCCAGTTATGAAGAAGCAGTGGAAAAGAAAGAATGGAAGGATGCCATGGTTGAGGAATACCAATCAATAATGAAGAATGATGTTTGGGATGTTGTCCCAAGACCTAAAGAGAAGTTTGTTGTGACTTCCAAATGGATCTACAAAATCAAGCATGCTGCAGATGGCAGTGTAGAGAAATACAAGGCAAGATTCGTAGCACGTGGCTTCTCTCAGAAAGAGGGAATAGATTATGAAGAAACTTTTGCACCTATAGCCAGGTATACTTCCATCAGAACAATACTTGCCCTGGCTACAGCAATGAGATGGAAAATACACCAAATGGATGTCAGGACTGCTTTCTTAAATGGTGTAGTTGAAGAGGAAGTATATGTGGAATAGCCACTCGGTTTTTAAATACATGACAGGGAGTCATATGTGTGCAGATTGAAGAAAGCCTTGTATGGCTTGAAGCAAGCTCCCAGAACTTGGTATGGTAGGATGAACAGTTTCCTATCTAGTTTGAGCTTTACCAAGAGTAAAGAGGATTCCAACCTTTACTACAAGGTTGAGGAAGGGAATCCTGTGATTCTACTCCTGTATGTGGATGACTTATTTGTAACAGGAGATGACAGACTGATTGCAGATACTAAGAGGAAGCTTGCTGCTGAATTCGAAATGAAAGATTTGGGAATGATGCACTATTTTCTAGGTATGGAGGTGTGGCAGAGTACAGGTGGGATCTTCCTTGGCCAAGGGAAGTACACAGTAGATATCCTGAAGAGATTCGGGATGATGGATTGCAAGGCCATGGCCACACCTATGGCATCGAATCTGAAGCTTCTATGTGATGCTTCATCTAAGCCGATTGATGTCTCTATGTATTGTCAGATGATTGGGTCCTTGATGTACCTGACGAACACGAGACCAGACATTTGCTTTGCTGTGAACACATTGAGTCAGTTCCTGACGGATCCAAGGAGTGTTCACCTAGTTGATGTAAATCATGTTCTGAGGTACCTGAAGGGTACAGTGGATTTTGGGCTCAAGTATGAAGCGAATCAAAAGTTTAACTTGCAGGGTTATGTGGATTCAGATTGGGCTGGCAGTGCTGCAGATAGGAAGAGCACATCTGGGTGCTGCTTCAGTATGGGATCAGGTGTGATCTCTTGGTTCAGCAGGAAGCAGTCATGCGTAGCACTAAGTACAGTTGAGGCAGAGTATGTTGCAGCGTGTTCAGCTAGTTGTGAGGCAGTATGGCTACGGAAGCTACTGTTTGAGTTATTTGATCTCCCGTTGGATGTTACTGGTATCTTTTGTGATAACCAGAGTTGTGTGAATCTGTCCGAGAACCCAGTGTTTCATGACAGGTCGAAACACATAGAGATCAAGTATCACTATATCAGGGATATGGTGCAAAGAGGAGCTATGAAGCTCCTGTATGTTGCGACGGACGAGCAGATTGCAGACGTGCTGACGAAGCCACTAGCCAGAGTGAAATTCGAGTACTTCAGAGAGAGGCTTGGCGTTCTTCAGATCGAGGACACTTCGAGGAAGAAGTGATGGACACATTTGTTGAAGCCATTCCAAGCATGTTGGAAGGAGGATCCTTCACATGGCTGTGGATGTAAGCGCTGGATGATGAGCATCAAGATGATGTTCTAGTTTTTGTTGGATATGATCAGTTGAATCATTTTTTATGTATGTATGTATGCATCATGTTGGATGTTGGATATGATCGGTTGGATCATTTATATGTATGTACGCATCATGTTGGATGTTGGATATGATCAGTTGGATCATTTATATGTATGTATGCATCATGTTGGATGCTGGATATGATCGGTTGGATCATGTGTATGTATTTTTATATATGCATCATGTTGGATGCTTGGACCATGTATCTGTATATGTATTAGGTGGATACATTGTATGATCAGGTGGATCATGTATGGTGATATGTTTCATGTATTTGTATTTGTATCAGGTGGATACATTTTATGATCAGGTGGATCATGTATGATGATATGTATCAGGTAGATACTTGGTATGCATCAGGTAGATGCATTGTATGATCAGGATGATCATGGATGACGAGCTTCAGGATGTTGCTCCAGATGACATGCAGCAGGATGTTGTAGTGATGATGATCAGGATGATCATGTGTACATCAGGATGATGTATGGTGAGTATCAAGTTGATACTCTATGGCCGTGGATCAGGTTGTGCAGATGAGCATATAATTTGTTGCCTTGGGATATTTGCAGATAGTATTTCAAGGTTTTGTCTATGGCATGTAATTCGGTGCCCTGGGATATCTGGAAAACGCTCTTTCGAGATTTTGCTCTGGGAGGACATATAATTCATTTCCCTGGGAGATCTGCAGATAGTCTTACGAGGTTTTTCCTATGGCATGTAATTCATTTCCCTGGGATATCTGGCAGATGCTCTTTCGAGGTTTTGTCCTATGGCATATAATCTGTCCCTAGGAGATCCGATAGGTTGGGTTGTGTGCCCGTAATAAGTCCTAGGATTCTCTTGCGAGGTTTTTCCATGACCACATGTAATTCGTGCCCTGGGAGATCCTATAGGTAGAGTTGTGTGCTCGTAATAGCCTGGGATGCTCTTGCGAGGTTTTGTGGTGACCACATGTAATTCGTGCCCTGGGAGATCCTATAGGTAGAGCTGCGTGCTCATAACAGCCTGGGATTCTCTTGCAAGGTTTTGTGGTGAGGTCACATATAATATGGTCCTGGGAGATCCTATAGGTAGATCCGTGTGCTCGTAACAGCCTGGGATGCTCTTTCGACGTTTTGTGACACACGTAATAAGTCCTGAGGATTCCACAGTATGGCCAGTGATGACGAAGACCTGCAGGTGGTAGGCCTACATCCAGTATGAAAAAGGACTGGCTCTGTAGAACTTCCTATGACGAGTAGAGTCAGAGATTGGTTGAGATAGCAGCAGCAGTGATGATGACGATGACGATGCATCGATGGCAATGATCCCGAGAAGAAGACTTGTCTAGCATATCTGTGTCGAGAAATACCTTCCTAGTTAAGAGGGAGTGTTGATGTATATGTAACTTCGGAATGTATTTCATCTGTGTATTTTATATATATATTTATTGTACCCTTATAAGAGATGTGTCATTCCTCTATAAGGAAGTGTCGTCATGTGGATTGACAAGTGTCGCAAGTGTGTGTACTTGCCGATGGGTTATTAGACCACCATGTGGGGTCGGCCCTGAATTATATATATTATAATGTGGATGTACCTAGCTAGACAAGTCGGCCCCATAAGGTCACTAGGCAAAAAGGTTAGTATAAATAGAGATCGGAGATCTCTATTTTACACACTCGGAAAGTAACTCACTCTCACTCAGAAAGTGGCACACTAGTGAGGAGGAGGATCATCTGCTACTAGGAGACTATCTCAGTGTATTTTGGTTGTACTTTGGTTGAGCCATTGCTCTCTCTATCTCTGAGGAAGTTGTGGGGTTTTTCACCTTAGGGTTTTCCCCACGGAAACTCTGTGTCTCTTGTCTCTTATGCTTTTGATTCTTGTGATGCTTGTCATATTGTGATTGTCATGCATTGATATACTGTATATGTTATTCTCTCAGCAAAGATCCTAGAGTATTGTGAATTAATGCTCAAAATTTAACAAAATACTCTGCTCTTGAGATGGTTTTATTTGCATTATGACAGGTTCTGTTTACAATTTTCTTTTTGCAGATTTGCATAATTTGTATTTTTATTTTTTATTTTTTTAGAAACTCTTAGGAAAGAAGTATGTTCATAACACGCACACCAAGCTTCCATCTAAGACTCGAACACGCATTTGCTAGACCTTCATCTACAGACATTGTTGTTTTCATTTCAATTTGCTCATGGGTACATCTGATTAAATTCTGGTCACAACAATATCTTTCAGATGGGTAAATTGATAATCATGCTCAGGTTGATTGCTCACAATATCATTTGGCTTCTTTCTTTTGGAGAATAATAGAACACTTTATTTTAGTTGTTTTGTTTTGTTTTAAAGAAAAAGAAAAACAATAAAAATCATAAAATTATCAAATTATAAAAATTGCAAATGGACATTTTAATCATTCCTGGAAACAATAATCAACACATGCTTTTATGATTTATGCTAATTTGTTTCTTGGAGCCACTTTAGCAGTAATCGAAGACGAAACAAGTGCACAATGGTAGCAGGTATAAAAACGTATTTTATTTTTACAATTTGTTGCATTCATACTTATTTCTGCATGCTATGTTTTTTTGAACTTCTCACAAGTTTTCATGCAGGATTTGTTCTAAGCTTTTTTAGGTGCACAGATGATCAATTTTTATGCTGAAGTGATTTTTCAAGAATCACATAACTTTTTTGAGAAACATGCTTTGATAAGACAGCTTGAACGAATTGTTACTCATCAGAAACATCATGACGTTTGCTGTTACACAGAAACCATTCATAAACCCATTGGCGTCATACCCACATCTCTCCTTCAAAGCACATCAGTCATCCATGTGAAGTCCATTTTCCATTTCCTTATCTGTCATGACTTCACACAGGCCTATCTTTCTGAGTTGCATACATCCCTTTATCTTTTTTAGTTCATTTTTTCCATTTCAGTTTGCCTTCTGAATAAGAACATCCAGTTCCCTCTCCATAATTACATTCCCTTGCCATAAGCATTGTTGCTACTGAGATCTTTCCTATAGTCCTACCAATCTTTTGTAAAAACTTGCGTTGACTGATGTGGGATTCCTTAAGGCCCACCTTTCAACAAGTCTTGCCGCATCGAACTTAGCAAATTATATGGGATATAGACTAGAGTTCCTTTTTGAGTACCTGGAGGCTTGCATGCCTTAATGGCAAGTTCTCTCGATGACAATCATGGGAATACATCAATGTCCCTTGATCGTCATATCTTGCAAGTGGCTTGACATCAACACATCTATTTGCACTTTGCAAGATGTACTCGGGTATCTTGGCACTCATTGACATCAATCGTGAGTTTGCCTCGCATTGGTTAACGACATTCATCAATGGCCAGTAATCCAATGACTTCTTTTCATGCTCGACATCGACACATTTATTCGCATGACTAGAATTGTACCATCAGGTTTTGTAGCGGGTGAAGACTATACACTTTTTCATGACTCCTTCAGCAGCTACAACAGCATATGAGAGTACAACAGTTCCACTTTCTGCCTTCGACATTTCTCATGATCCAGTTATAGCTGTAGCAACATGTATAGTTACATTTTTATGATCCTACAATAGTGACAGCAGTTACAGCCACAGCCATAGTCACATTCTCCATGATTCAGCAGCAGCAATTTTAGTTACATTTTTATGATCCTGCAGCAGTGACATCTTCTCTGATCCAGCAGTTACAGCAGTTGCACCAGCAACATCACCAACCATGTTCCTATTACATAGTTCATCATCATTCTTGGGTAAGTGGAGGTATGTTGTTTTATGAATTTTAATCATGCAATTCCTTACATGCTAGCAATGAATAATTTGGAAAACTCCCTCACCATGCTCCATTTCATTTTTCACTTTCATAACCCATGCCGAGTTGCATGAGGACATGCAACGAGTTCAGTTGGGGAGGATGAGATAGAGGTTGTTGAACACTCTATGGGATCTCAAATGCAATCATATTTTCAGAGGATAGTAAATCTTTTGTGACAGCTTATTTGTTCCTTATATAAAATGCAGAATTTGAATTGATTATATCTCACAAACCATACATTGGATCCTCATGATTTTTGGACAGGGAGTGGATAATATTATAATGAACAAAATTGGCAAGTTTCAGCTCAATCCAATGCACGGATTTCGAAAAATAGCCATCATCACCTACAGCCAATTTGCAATTTTCTCGAAATCCATGATGTGGGTTTTTCTAATTTTTGGTATGGAGATGCATTGAACTTATAAAAACTTGCTTGCCAAATTTCAGCCAAATCCAGATCGTAGTTTATGAGATATTAGCTTAGGAAGTTCGTTGCAACACTAGCTGTGACTGTGCCAAACTTTCCATCATCACCTATAGCCAATTTGCATTTTTGTCGAAATCCGTGATGTGGGTTTTTCTGAATTTTGATATGGAGATGCATTGGACTTATAGAAACTAGCTTGCCAAATTTCAGCCAAACCCAGATCGTAGTTTGTGAGATATTATCTCAGGAAGTTTGCTACAATACAAGCTGTTACTCCACCAAATTTGCCCACTTTTGCAACTGTTACTCTGCCAAACCTTCCATTTCACAGCTAAACTATATTCAGTATCATCATTTCGCTACCATCACTCCATTTTTCATCTCATTTATCATTCACCAACATTTCTTTTCCGACAAATCCTCTGTTGCACTTTGATTCATACACATTGCTATACATATTGGCATGATTCATAAAGAAAAGGCTTTCTTATGCACAGTGACACTTGCTTATACATAGTTGATGACTTATTATTTCCAGTGAGTGTATGGTTTAATTATTGCAGCAAGGAAATAGATGACGGAATGAATGTTGTTTACACAAGAACCAACATTCCTTGCATTTAAAAGAAAATATCCGCTGTTACTCCACTCCTTGCATTCAAAAGAAAATATTAGTTGTCATTTTGCATCATGAAATAAATGTTGTTAACACAAGAACCAACCATAAGAAAATTCCAGCTGTTACTCATGTGATGCACATCCTGGAAACATTTAAAAGACATCATCAAGCAAAGTCAATGTTCAAATACCAAAAGTTCTTAAGCAGATCCATGCAAGGTTGCATGAGGACATGCAACAAGTTCAGTTGGGGAGTATGTTGGGACTCAGAAATGTCCTATTTTCATCCACTTTACCTTTCACTATTCTTCACATTTCATCGTCCCATTAACCTTTCATGATACCATTTCCATACATATACTTGAGTTTCATCTTATTATTTTCCACTTTATTCATTTTAGTATTATAAGTGAATTTATGATTAAATATTGGAAAATAACATGTTTTTCACTAATATCTCAAGTATGGATGAGCTTTGTAATGTGTAGGAATATGGAAGGATCAATTCAAAGAAGACTCCTCGAATATCTCCTCCACTTCATGGAGATAGTTATTCAAAGAATATTCCAAGGAGAAGATCATGGAGATTTGGTTGGCATATCTTATTTAGGATGTATGAGAAACATGTGGAGAATTTGTGAGAGACATGTGGAGGATTTGAATGGATCATATTTTGTAATAGTAGAAAATTAGTTGAGAGTGGTTGAGAGAATAATGGATCTATCATTATGAGATGGTTATATCCTTCTCCAAGAAATTCATGTATAAAGAGAGTGCTCTCTCTTCATTTTGGGATATGTAGGTAGTAGTAGATTAGGAGGAGATTAGTCTCAAATTGTAGAAGTTAGTCATGACTTTGCAATATGGAGAAGGGGATTCTTAGCTTTTGTTCATAATCTTAGTTTTGATGCTTTCATGATTTGTCATTGATTCTTGTGATGTAAATTAATTTTTCCTTATTGTTAATGTGAGCTCACATGTGTTGTCTAGTTGCTCTTCATATGTTGTCTTTCTTTTATGCAATTTACTTTCAGCAATGTGTTTCAGCTTCCAGCATTAGATTAGCAGTTGTGTGTTTCAGCTTAAGGGGGAATTAGATTAGCAATTAGCCATTAACAAGGGGGGGTTAGATTAGATTAATTTCACTTCAGTCCTGCATATACTTTGCATGTGCTTCGTAAGCCTATGAACCTCGGATTGACAAATTAAATGGTTGGGCGAATACTACAATGGAATTAAACGACAATATTTCATCCTAACAACTACGGGATGACTTACAAAGCATATGCGTCCAATACTATGGGTCAATACCATGTGCTAATATAAACTATAGATCAACAAATACTACAGGACGACTTACAAAGCATATGCGTCCAACAACAATATACTAACAAAGTAAAGAGAGGGTTGACATGGGTTCCTAACAATATCATGACTCGTGATACTTGGGAAAAATTATGTCGACCTCAGCTTCAAGAATCGAGCATTTATTTGAAACTTGTCGATCAAGGATTGATTGAACCAATTGGTGTGTGGAGAAATGTTGAAACTTCCATCAAATGCATAGCAACAAGAGTCGACTTCGAGATCATAAATCCAAAAGATGGAGCTAGTTCATTCCTAGCCCTGGTTGGTCAACCATGGGGTCGAACAATGAAAGCTTCGATATCTCTTAATAAAGGTCGTATTAAACTCAAAGGCAACAACCAAAAGGTGATAGTTCCTATTTTCCCATCTCAAGGAGAACCGTGGTCAGAACCTATGGAAGATGAAAATGATATATGACAACTATATCAAATTAACAATAATGAAGATTATATCAAGCTAAATGCACAAGGAGAACTCTATCTTGGAGACCCTACAACAATTGGATACAATTCCGATGCTGAGATGTACGACTGGAAGATGGAAAACTATGAACTTCAAGCGAAAGAGTGTTGGACAATTGAAGCCATCTGTAAAAATAAAACTAATAAATGCTTCTCTATCTCAATTATTCCAAAGATATTCAAAATAAATATTTGTGAATATCTAACTCTGGAGCCAACAAAAAGTGACTCGACACATACTCTTGCATTTCAATACAAAGAACTAGAATCTCCATTAGTACATGTCGAGGAGGTTTCAAAGCATGTCGAAGATCAAGGGAGATTGAAGAGTCTGGTCGAGACGTTTACAGGACAAGCTGTGAGATGGTGGGACACGCATCAATAAAAAATCCAAACATGGACCACTGCCTCCACATATTTTATTGAAATGTTTAGATATAAGAAACTAACAGCTTAGGATGAAATCCCGATTTTCACACAAGGGAAGGACCCTGAAGCTCACATCAACAAGTGTGAAATGGAGTGGAGAAAACTGGGACATAAAGATGAAAGAGCATGGCCACACCTCTTTCCGAGTACACTCGATGACTTGCCAAATAAATGGGACAAAATGGAAGAAGCAAGATGATAGACCTTCATTTGGAAAGAACTAAAAGAAAATTTCATCAAATGCTTCCAATTTTCTCCGAAGGATGAGGAACTAGCTCAGGAAAGTAACCAAATCAAATGGTTTCTGCAACCAATGAAAGATGCAGTACCATCATAGAAGCAACCACTTGTTCGAAAAATCGTTGTCTTCCATAATATTCAATCGAAAGAAGCCCAACACTCGACATGATTGCGACTAGAAACAAAGAAAACCGTCGGAAAGAGTTACCAATGGAAAGAATATCATCCAGCTATGTCGAAGCAAGTAAGAACAACTTTCAAAGTGGAAACCGCAGAGAAAGAGGACCCTGAAAGATTAACAGAAGAAGATTTTCCTCCCTTGTTCCCGCATATCAAAGAAGGAGAACGTCGAATCAATGACAACCGAGCATCAGAGTGGATGGATGCCAAAGTAAAATTCAAAGAATTTGATATATCTAACGACGACAGATCGAAAATGGCAAAAATTGGTGATTAATGGAATGAAGAGCAAACTGCAGAGATCACTAGCCTCCTTAAAGAGTTTCAAGACATATTTGCGAGAGATTAGAAAGACTTGAAAGGAATTGTACAAGAGATGGGAGAAATGAAGATTGATATCAAGCCAGACGCCAGACCAGTAAAGAAAAGGCCATATAAAATTGCTCACAAATATAAAGACATTGTCAAGAAGGATATCGATAGTATGCTTGTAGCAGGAGTCATCTATCATATTGATCAGTCAGAATGGGTGAGTCTGATGGTCATACAGTCGAAGAAACATGATCCAACGTGACTAGGAATATGTGTTGACTTTCGCAAACTTAATAAAGTAACACTCACTGACCCTTTTCCTACTCGTTTCGCTGATGAAATCATTAATGAAGTTGCAAGGCATGAGTGCTATTCATTCACAAACAGATTTTTCGGGTACAATCAAGTGCACATTGAAAAAGAAGATCAGAAGAATACCACGTTCGTGTGTGAGTTCGGATCATTTGCATATAGAGTCTTTCCATTCGGCCCAAAGAATGCACCGGCAGTCTTTTCTAGAATTGTCATCAAAGCTTTTCAAGAATACATCTACAAAACTATGGTTGTCTACTTTGATGATTGGATGATCTACTCCACGTTGAAAGATCATTGCAAATGGCTCTGACTGATGCTCGAAATATGTTGACAAATCCAACTCTCCCTGGACATAAAGAAATGTATTTTCGCAACTCCTATCGGTATATTACTAGGCCATGTCGTGTGCAAGGAAGGCATAAAAGTCGATTATGCCAAAATCAATATCATTCTCGACCTAAAGCCTCTTGTCAATTCTAAGCAAATGTGAATTCTGTTGGGCCACATGGGATACTATTGAAATTTCATCCGACATTATTATGACATGATGAATCCCTTGGATGAATTACTCAAAGAAAATAAAGAGTATAAGTGGATCGACGAATGTAATACATCATTCAACATCCTAAAAAGAAAACTTGTCAAAGCTCCTATACTCTAATTCTCGAACTAGCCGATCAATTTTTATGTACATATTGACGCGTCAGGCATAGTAGTTGGAGAAATTTTAACGCAACCTGGTGAGGATGAAATGGACTAACCTAATGCTTTCAGCAACATAAAGCTGAACAAAGCAGAGTGAAATTATTCCACGACAGAAAGAGAGGCACTGGGTATGGTATTCATGTTGTAGAAATACCGGCACTATCTATTGGCTAATCCTTTTTTCTTCTATACATACCATCAACCATTAAAGTACTAATTCAATAAGCCATCGCACCATGGAATATTATGTTGTTGGTTACTGTTATTCTAGGAATTTTAATTCGAAGACATAGTCCGACCAAGAAAGGCAAATGTCAGACCTGACCACTTGTCGCGAATTGACACAGGAGAGGAGCCAACAGGTATTGAAGACGAACTACCAGACGCACACATGTTTAGAATTGAAGTTGTCCGCTTGGAGTTAGTGGAGATTACACAATTCCTCGAGGATGGACATGCACCAGAAGGAATGCCGGAAAAGAAAAAGAATATTCTCGCAATGAAAGCTGCACCTTACACTTTAATCAATGGATTCCTTTATAAACTTGGCCTGGACGATATATTATGACGATGTGTGCTTGAACATGAATGACAAAGTATACTTACAGAGGCACATTATGGACCAGCAGGAGGAAATTATCACGCCGACATCAGAGCGAGAAAGATTCTGCAATCTGGACTTTGGTGGCCGGCAGTGCACAAATAATGTCGATATTTTGTAAGCAAATGTGATAGATGTCAACAAATGGGTCAACTGCTGCCAAGAACAGAAATGCCCCTTGTTCCAATAAATCCAATTCAAACATTCTAAATGTGGGAAATCGGCTTTATTGGACCATTTCCAATATTTGGCAGATGAACATGTGTGATATACATCATCACCACAGTAGAATATGTCACCAAATGGGCCGAGGCAGAACCTGTCGAAACATGTTCAAGCGAGATAGCTGGAAAATTCATATATGAGAATATTATCACACGATTCGGATGCCCAATTACATTAATGAATGACCAGTGGACGCACTTTCTTTGCAGAACAATTGTTGTGCTTACAAAATAATTTGAAATCGAACACATGATAAGTACTTCATATCACCCTTAGTCGAATGGCGTTGTAGAAGCATTCAATAAAACACTTACCAAAGGTTTGAAAAAACTGTGCAACATCGACAAAGACAATTGGGACGACAAGATACCTGTTGTACTGTGGACGTACAGAACAACATATAAAAGAACGACATGCCAAACCTTGTTCACACTTTTATATGGTCAAGAAGTTGTCATCTCCTTGCACTTCTGACGACAAGATCCAAGGATCATCGAAATCTTACACATTGATGTCGAAGATGAAAGAAAAGAATGCCTAGCGCAATTGTCGAAGCTCGACGAGATCCGACAACTAGCAATCCATCACCAAGAAATTCAAAAGCAGCAATAGAAATCCTAGCTCGACAAAAACATCAAGCACAAAAATATGTTAGTTGGTGACTTGGCATTGTTATATAACAGTCAAGTAAAAGACAATCCGAAGAAGTTGCACATAGAATGGATGGGTCCGTATATTATCGATAGCATCAAAACCAATGGCTCGGTTCGACTAAAAACCCTACACAGAAGTGTCTTCAAGAAACTTGTTAATGGTGCCCGACTGAAGCGATACAAGGCATGAACACATTAAAAAAAAAAACGGTTATAAATTCCTTGGGAGAGAAGCATTATAAGAAAGTCTTATAAGTTGCACAATGATGAGAGACTGGAGAAATAATTCTGGAGAAGGAAATGAACAGAGATGCAGAGACAAGATCCTGATACATGACCACCGATATGATAGACATCGACAAGAAATATCAGACCGACGAGTATCGGACAAAAGAGATCCTTGACCACGACAACCTATTTCTGGTTGACAAGACAAGTCGAAGGAGGTGCATTGATGCCACACCGACGAAGAGAAGACAGAAAGAAGCATTCATGGAGACCGACATATAGAGAAGAAAAGTCGAAGTGTGCCAGATGAGGAGCCGACAACCTGTCAATCAAATTTAATGCCCTTGCAAAAACCGCAGTCAATGTGACCATCTACTTCGCATTTCCACGTGTCGAACAGTTCTTCTATAAATATTGGGCTTGATGACTCTTGGTTACTATTTTTCCAAGAGCTTGAACTTCAGAACACAGAGCCCTCCGAACTGTTCAAACCATTTCTTAAATCCGATAACCCTGTAACCGCAATGGAACCTAAGAAATCTCAGACGAAAACTAGGTCTGCAACAACCAAGCTAAGGGATCTCGAAAAATCCCAGTCACCCTTAGAAACCCGACTGCAGCTCATCTGGAATGCCAAGGTTTCAGAGAAACAATGGAAGAGGATCTGGAATGAAATAGTTTACTAGGGGTGGGAAGATGGTAAATGGAGGGATGAAGCCCAGAAACTTTGAACTTCCACAATTCTACAGTATATGCGATCACCTCTAGTTGACAGCTTTGTCGGGTTGAAAGATATCATTTCCCAGTTCATTGTGAGTAGGTATCACAATGGAAAGCTATATTTCGACACGCATGTTGAGATAAATGCCGAACTCATTAACAGGATCATGGGATTATCAAAGAAAGGTGATGATGTTCCAACGTGACTTAACCCATAATTGGTCAAGGAATTCAAGGGCACACCAGCATGAAAAAACTCTAGAGGGTTGGTGGTCAACCAAATAATCTATCAAACCCACAAGTATGTTGTGCGAATTATGTCGACCTCACTCACAAGTTTAGGTCAAGGGTCCGACCTAAAAATGGACATGGTAGAAGATGTGAAAAATATGGCATCTCGAGGAAAAGTGTACAATTGGGTTGACCATCTAGCTGACATCATGAGGAACGTGTTCTATAAGTGTCAAGAAGAGGGTACGAACATACGATATCCATCCTTGTTGATTTGGATTGCTATGTCACACATCCAACCTGAAGGAAACATAGATTTTACTGCAGAAAAAAAATGTAATGATGGATAAATTTCGTTGTTTTTCTCATGGAGAATGTCGGCTTGGGGCCATGAAATCCAAACTTTGGCTTGAAGTTTGGTTCCAAATACTCAAAGTTCGAACTGCAAGATGGAGGGTACCACAAAATATCCATTGGGGTCTTCCATCGACTGCCCACATTTAGCTCAAACTAGATCACACATTGGTTTGGTATTTGCAAGGAGCAGCAGGCGAAGCAAAGGAACTCAACTTTTATCCTTCGGTCGAGGAAATATTCTTAGAGCTTCGACAACAGTTGAACACAAATCTAGAAATCCCTCTAAAGGCACAAAAAGTCAACTTCACAATAGTCAAACCGCTCATGGACGTTGAAAAGGAATAAGATTATGAACTCCGACTCCACTTGAACACATTCACCTTTCATCCCGATCAAATTGTGGATATGAATCCCCTTGGGATCACAATGACTGCACATTAGGATCCTCTAGATACGGCCGAACAGTCGAATGAAAGCATGCAATCAGATAACCCACTTCTAGAGTATGCTATCACAAAGGAAAACATCCAGCGAATAGCTGATGAAATATCTCAAGCCTATCGAAACAAGGAGCACAAAGTACAAGGAAAGGGAAAAAGTAAACTTGTCATCCAAGAACAGACAGAAGAGGATACAACTGAACTCTTCGACAATGCGACCCAGATTTTATCCGATGTTGCTAAGCAAAAGATTCATGTCGAATACCAATTTAAGAAATTCATGGAAGTAGAAAGATCTCACAGTCGACCACCACCGCAAAAAAAATACAAGCTCACGGTTGAACCCCATGTCAACTTGACGCAAATTCCATCTCCGACCATGGTCATGGAAGATGAAAATATCCTGGCCCCCCAAGCTTCTGTAACACCTGCACCTCATTCATCCCTTAATCTAGTAGAATTAGTGCAAACACTTCCTCAGCCACTCAGAGAAAATATTCAAGTTGATAATGATCTAAACCTGTTTATAGCTCAGCTTCCATCAATTTTTCCCCATTGGAGACAATTAATCGCCAAGAGACCTGTCATTGCCGACACAAGCCTTGCGACCGATTCTACTCCACCTGACACTTCTACAACCGACTTACCATCCCCTTCAAGAACCGTGGAACCCCAAGTAGTCGGATAGCACCAAACACAACTAGACAGAAATGCTAACTGACCAATAATATATTGGCACAAGAAATTTCCACATTCATCCCCTTCCCCGTCGAACTGATGGTGGAAGACCCAACCCCACCTCAACATTCAGTCGAACCCCCAGAGAATCCACCAGAAAATGCCAACTCCGTCGATGAAGAAACACTTATCCCCAAAGTATGTCTACCCCAAGTCAGTATGGTTCCTTTAGGAAGTCCAAAATCCCCTCCACCACCACCAGCAGATGAAGTTCCAACTTCGTCGTCGACTCCAATCACTCCTAACTTTCCATCCCTTACCCCTACCAACAGTACCAATCAAAATCTAGGAGATCCACAAATCGAAGATGAAGCCGAAACTGTTGTCGTAGCAGCACCAGAATATACTAGTACAAAAACACCAGAAGAATCCAGTCAAGCAAGACCAAAACAAGACAACACTTCAACACCTGAAGAAGTAGACACAGTAGGAATAGCACCAGAAACAACAAGACCAGAGCAGACAGAAAAAGCCCCAGCCGACATGAAAGTAGATGCAGAAAAATGGCCAGAGGCGGCTGACCAACAAAAAGAACTAGACCAGCAGAAAGAGGCTGCTGACAAATCACATCAGAAGAAAAAGCAACATAAAGAAATGAAGAGACAAGAGAAAAAACTACAAAAGCATAGGCAACAACAACATCTTCAGTATATTTAACAAGAAATCCATCTCTCTATTCATTTGGACCAGTTTGGCCCAATTTCCACTTATTATCCACAAGAAGCAACACAAGAAGAGCTTGACCTACTTGCAGATGCACTTACTAGAGAACAAAGGTAGAGATGAATTGAAACTCAAGAGCACATCCAGAAGTTGCAAGAGGAACAAACATCATTTTTGGATAATTGTGAAAACTTAGCGAAATAAGGCATCCTGTTGCCGTCAAGGTTCGACACGATAAGTCCTCCTGACAAGGAATATAACATTTTTGAAAGTGCCATGTCGTATTTGAAATATGAATTGACCAAGAACCGACAAGGACAGGCCGTAAAAACCTTGACCTTAATGGAAAATCAATATGTAGCATTCACTGCAGCTCACAGCCAGCTCAGACAGTATACAAACCAAGCTTCTACAGTAGCCGAGGTCTTGAGTAATTGGTATACTCATTATGGCTATGTATTTAAAGAAATGTAAAATACATGCGACTTAATCAGCACACTGCATCAGCAACATCAAACCGCCGATGAAGCACTCATTCAAACCGTTGACACACAGATCATCCTGGAAAACGGAAAACTTGAAAAGCTAGAGAAACAGGAAGAACAATGGATGAGCCAAGCACGCATTAGCCTCTTCAAACTTGAAAAGATCTGACCATATCTTCAAATACTGCTTTCCGCTGCCGATGAAAAAATAAACCTCTTTTGTCAAGACTTGATCCATCTGAAAAACAAGTCTACAGAAGATAAAATAGAAAACCTGTCGAGCTTAACCACATTAACCATAGACATCCAAAACATGTTGTACACTTGGGAATATTTCCAACATCATCTATTTGTCTCTGCGGAAGCTATCGTTGAAGTCTGCTTCCGACAACAAGTAGCTGCCAACTCCAGTCATCCATAGCAGTAACAACCGGATCTATTTTTACTAGTTATGCTGCATCTCCCCATTTTTTTGGGGATGAAGAAATATTTTGTGGTGGGGGATATGTTGGAGAATCCTAAGTCGTCCGGTCGACTATGTCCTCCACCCGATCTCTTGTAAAACACGTCGACAGTTGCACTAACCAGTGTATGTCGGGTCATTCGATTGAACGAATGAGCAATTATATAACTGTATGTAAAACATATATATATGCTGGTGAGCCGGTGCATAGATTAGATTGGATATGTTCTTATGTATTATTTTGCATATCTTGCTGAGTAATAAAAGGCTTGTACTTCCTCTCCATCTCTTGTCTATTGTATCTGTATCTTGTGTGCTTGGCTATATATAATATGTATCATTGGTAACAATATAACCCCCTCGAATACAACACTACCTATTTAATTTGAGATAAGCACTTTGAGGAATGCTACTACTCTTAGTTTGGATCTCTCGAAAAAAAAACAAGAAATAATTCACCATTTAAATGCACTAGATGAGTATAGACAACAAGCTCTCTCACACAATGAGATAATACAAATCTAGAGAAAGCAGTGGCATGACAGACATATAAATACAAAAACCTTCATAGAGGGAGACTAGGCACTCTTATATGAATCAATATTTCATAAATTTAAGGGAAAGCTAATGACAAGGTGGCTACGGGCATATCAGATTGAAGCATGTTACGATAGTGGCTCTGTAAAGATAAGGACAATTGGTGAAGCTCAAATACCACTACTCGTGAATGGTCATCGATTAAAATTATACAAAAATACACTCTCTAAGGAGGAATTCACTCGTGATATTTACAAGAAACATACCTCGGTAATTGAGGATACTGACATCCTCTGAACCAGCTAAGCATAGTTGTAATTTAAAATACAAAAAAATATAGAAAAAGAATAAAAAAGAAAAAAGAAAAGAAAAAAACCTTATAAGTGAAAATTTCAAATTGAAGCACTTCTAAGACTAGCCAATAAATAATATGACTCTACAAAAAGGAAATACAACAAGTAGACCTGATAAGCAAATCAAAAGGGACTGCTAGCATGTCAAGTGACCCTCCCAATTTATCAAGTGATCCTGACAAATTATCAAGCGAGCCTGACCAACATATCAAGCGAGCCAAACAATTGATCAAGCGAGCCAGATAAACATACCAAGCGAGCCTGACAAACATACTACATGAACCTTCCCAATTTAGAAATCTTACAAAATATTGGAGACGAAAATAGAAAGTCATATTGCAAAAACTACAGAAAGAAACTCTGCTAACTATAGCTACTACAACCACCACCTACAACACGTCAATTCCAAGTCTGACAATTAGTCCGAAAAAATCGTGCCATATCGCATACACACGCATCAACACAATCCCCACGATTCAAATTTGTTGAGTAAGAAAAGAAAGGTATGTGTTCTTCTCTTAATAATATCCATAAATTAAATATCTAATTAACCTCGAATTAAACCATCCAATCAAAGCAATGAGTGTGTTGAGGTCACCACAATACAGTTGGGGAGGAATTCGTGTCATCATAAGGCATGATTAAATGACTAATGAAGAGTAATTATGGAATGATATGGGGGTTTAGGTAGCTAAAAACAATATAAAAGGAACGAATCTATATTTGCAGAAAATTATGCCTCGTCAACACAAAGAATGGGGTGGGGGCCTGTCATGTCATGAACAACCCCCACCCTCCAACCCAATTAGTAGCGAAAGAGCATGTGCAAAAATTGTGATTCAATAAAGAGGGAAGGTTGTGAAAAATATGTAAGTTGATGAGATCATAAGTGGTGGCCAATTGGGAAGTGTTGAAGAACGAAGCAAGAACAAGCAGAAGCAAATCGCAGTGAAATTACAGGTAAGCACTCGATACCCAATTTAAAGCATATTAAGCTCTTGAAGATTTCAAATCCATCTTTTGTTTTCTTCTCCTTTGTTTGAGTCATAGACTTGTGCATCAAACACGCATTATGTTAAAACTGCAATGTTGGATCTTGAATATGACGGCTGGTTTTAAGCGAAGCGAACTCACAGACACCTCTGAGATCTGTAAAAATGCAGAAGTACTAGAGGTATTCAAACATGTAGGATGGATGGTATATTTTTCTAAGTTGGATGGATATGACCAGGAGTCTGACATAGAATTTGCTGGAAATTTGAAGCAACTGGAGGATAAAGAGTTTATTACCAGCGTGAAGGGACTAAGAATTCCCCTTAATGAAGCACAATTGGCAATATACACAGGGATTTTGTAATGTCCCCATTCAAATAAATCTCAAGAAGAGAAAATTCCACCAATCTACTAGTTTCCTAGGTTGGTGTGGAAACATTAGATTTGGAAAAAGGGAACTATAAAACCCAAAATGGAAATTATCTTGAAAAATTATATTAAATGGGGAATAAATAAATATTTAAGATATGAAAATAAGGTGGCACTTGGTCATGAGGGCACATTGGAGGTGTGGGTCCCACTTAAGCAAGATTCCCCATGCCACATGGCATCCACTCTCACCCATTCAAATCCAAGGTGGAGTCCAACGTTCTAGGGGGAGTTGGACGGGAATAATACTTGGCATGACTCAATGAGGGTCGAAATTGAGAGGAAGAGTAACTCCCATGGAAGAGGAAGAGGCATGTTGGAGCTATTGGGACACTTGGGATAGATTCCCTGGCTTCTATGACAACAATGATGAAGATGCTATGGCACTTATGACACAAATCAGACCTGATTGCTGACATATGAAATATATGACATGTAGGGCTAAAAATAGCCTCCAAGAGGTTGCACAAGGGAGTTAGGGAAGCCAACGAGTCACCCATTCGAATTGAGTGAAGGAGGAGGCTAGGAATTGATGGACAAGTGGCACACATTGGAATATCTTTCCAATTCGAGTTGACATGAATCTCATGCAAGGAATTTGAACCATGGAAGGATTTCGAAGGTAATAAAAGACAATAACCAAGAAGGAGAGTGTATTTTTATCATTTCTCATTTTGCAAATTGGAGAGCATAGCTTGTCCAAACTAGTAGAGTGTTATTCTACTTGCCTTAGTACCAATTTCGAGGGTGAAAGATTCCCATCCTAATTGGAGATTGGAGAGGCCATTCAGAACTTTCATTTGGAGCTACAATGGAGTTATTTGTTTCAGGTTGAAGCTACAAGGAAGCTCGTGATTCTTTCTTCTTCAACTTGTTCCCATCTCTATCTCACATTTCTTTGCATATTTTGGCTCTTGGAGGAAGGGCACACATGGTGAGATGTTGATCTCTTTGTGAGAGTCCAAGATACACCATTTATTTTTAATACGATATATATAATCTGTATTTGATTCTCAAAATATCCTTAGGTCGAAATACCAAGTGAAACTATGTATAAATACCAAACAATGCATAAATGGTGCCATTTTCCCTATATCTTGTTATGAGAGATTGAAGTTGCTATATTTCGATTTGTATCAGTTCATATATTTGATTTTTATGATGTATGGAGATTATTTAACGTCCCTAAGAAGTTTCATACACATTACATAAGCCTTTGGAACATAAATCTCGAATTCCATAGCAAGTGGTGAAGTTTCCTATCATTTCCCCCTATGTAAAGACATGTCCACAAACCTATGATTTATGGGAGTTGCAGAAGCCTTTAGAAACTGATTAATGATTCATTTGGGTGCCCATTGAATTCCTTTAACTAATACATGTCTCTATTATTAAATTTTGGAGGTTCGTACTGCATTTGGGAAGCCATTAGTGACCTCTACTCTTGGGGGTTTGAACCTCAAATTTGCTAGTAAAATTCCCCAATTTCTCCTGAAGTTAAATGAATGTTGCAGAAGTATTTAGAGAGTGTACAGACATACATAAGCCTCATTTTATGTCTTAATACCTTTCAAATACCTTCATACCCAATTTGGAATCATTTGGAGCCATTTGGGAGCATTGGAGTCATAACTAGTCTAAGGGTTGAATTAGCCAAAAATTGCAATTTTTCCAATTTTTCCAAATTTATTAAAAAGGTAAACTACAAGTGGTATTAGATTCAGGGTCCTTGCACATGATGTGTTTGACCATCTATGAGTACAAGAAGTAAGGGACCACTCTTAGAAACTCACATTGAAAGTACTTTTGGTGAAGAGGAGGAAGAAGGAGAAGAGGAGCACTCTATTGAAACTATGGCTAAGGATGAGAAAGGATCCTTGGAGACATAGGAGAATGAGGAGTTTAGGAAATTCATGAAACCATTATTTGAATACATGAAAAATCAGATAATGGAAGGATTCGAATTGTTGGCCAGTCAAATTGGAAGCAAAGTGACATTAGGAGGCAACATTAGTTCTCCTTTTGAGGAAAAGAAGGCAATGGGTGAAAGTATTTTCTCAAAGACAGGACCTCATAATTGACCTCATGAATTTCAGATCTCAATAATAAATACCACACGTAGGTTTCTTTATCCCAAAGAAGAACCTAACACCCAATTTGTCATGAAGGAATTTCTAGCAGAATGGAAAGAGTTGAGTGAAGATTGTAGAAGGCCATTGCCATTTTATCAATTCTATTGTCTCAAACAAGCTCAAAATGAGAGGAGGTAATAGGACTCCCTTTCAAAATAAAGAATTGAATTATGCCATAGGTAAAATTCCCCTTCCTACCTTTGATGGCTCACCTCAAAGTTCTGTAAATACTTGGATACAAAATTTAGATGTATATTTTTAGTTGAATCCAATGGTGGAAGAGGATGCTCTAAAAATGGCAATTTTGCATCTTAAAGGAGAAGCCAATGATTGGTGGTTCCATGGGATTAAAACCTTGGGACATGATCAGGTTACAACATATGAAGAATTTGTTAACAAGGTATTGAAAATATTTGAGCAAAAAGACCCTGAAATGCATTTCAAAGAACTAGCACAATTGAAACAAAGTGGAACACCGGATGAGTACATGTTAGAATTTAAAAAATGATCAGTTAAGGTGGATGATATATCTATGGTCAGATTAGTATTTCTTTTTACTGAAGGTTTGGATGAACCTTTGAAGGGTTTAATTAAGGCCCACAAACCTACTTCATTGAAAGATTCCATGAACTTGGAAAGAGATCTACAGAATGTGCTACCAAAGATAAGGTATCCCCCCAAGCCCAACTTTCCTTCCAAGTTCATATTTACTAAGAATCCATGGAAAAAATATGCATTTGGAAAGGACAAGAAAGAGGGACCAAGCAAAGAAGAACTCAGAAGAAAAAGACTATGTTACACATGCTTCCAACCATGGGTACCAGGGCATAAATGTCCTAAGGGGAAAGCACAATGCATTGAAATATTTTCTGATGAGGATGAAGGTGAATGGGACAAGGAGGAGGAAGAACATATTTCAGCCCAAGAAGAGGGATATGAAACAACAGAAGAAGATCCTCCCTTACCTGACAAAGGGAGAGTGGTAGTGCTTTTAGGAGTGCCTCGTTTTCACACCATTCGATGCAAGGGAGTGGTACAAGGACAAAGGGTTTTAGTATTGCTAGATGGAGGATCCACACATAACTTCATTAATGCAACCATGGTGGAGAGGAGAAATCTACCTATTGAACCATTGGATGGATTCACAGTCATCATTCTAGGTCACAATACTATGGAGTGCAAAACATGGATTCGAAAGCTACAACTCACCATAGGTAATTACACATTTTTTGATAGCTTTTATGTGGTTGATGTTGCTGATACTAATGTGGTATTGGGAGTACAATGGTTTTACTCTATAGGGGAACATATAGTGAACCAGTAAATCCTTGAAATGAAGTTTAAAGATTATGAAGGAAAACAAAGGGTAGTGAGAGGAATTCATACCTGTCTGAATCAAGTAGTGTCCTCTCACAGTATGAGGTCTATATTGAGGCATGGGGATATTGAATGGGATGTTGAATGTTGCATCACTTCCCACAAGCCAAAAATAAATATTTCAGAACATCCAAGGGAGATAAGGAAACTACTACACAAATATGAAAAGGTTTTTGGAGACCTCCCTCCTAGAAGGCCACCTGATAGAGGAGTTGAGCATAACATTGTTTTGGAGGTGGGAACTTCACCTATACAAATACCACCATATATACATCCCAAAAATTTCAGAGATGAGATTGAGAAGGCTATTCAAGAGCTCTTGGATTTGGGACTCATTAGACCAAGCTCTAGTCCCTATGATTCTTCAGTTGTTTTGGTGAAGAAAAATGATGGGACCTTGAGAATGTGCATTGATTTTAGAGCTCTAAACAAGAAGACAATTCAGAATAGATATCCCATCCCTAGAATAGATGAGCTCATGGATGAGCTACCTCGATCAAAATTCTTCTCCAAAATTGATCTTAGATCTAGTTACCATCAAATTCGAATGAAGGGGGAGGATGTGCAGAAAACAACTTTCAGATGTCACTATGGCCATTTCGAGTTTCTTGTCATGCCTTTTGGTTTGACCAATGCTCCAACCACATTTAAATCATGCATGAACCAAATATTTTGCAAACAGATCCGTAAGTTTTTTTTGGTTTTCTTTGATGACATTTTGATTTACAGTAAAACATGGGAGGAACACTTGCACCATCTAGAAGTTGTCTTGAAAATTTTGCATGAACAATCTTTGTTTGCTAAGTTTTCCAAGTGTGAATTTGGGTTGAAAGAAGATTTATATCTTGGTAACATCGTTGGGAAAGATGGATTGAAGGTTCACTTGGAAAAAATAAGAGCTATGCTTGAATGGCCATCACCCAAAAACATCACAGAATTGAGAGGCTTCATTGGAATATGTACTTACTATAGAAATTTTGTAAAGGGGTTCTCCAAATTGACTTCTCCACTTACTAATTTGACCAAGAAGGATGCTTTCAAATGGGATAAGAGGCTGAAAAGGATTTCCAAAGAATGAAAGAGGTAATGAGTAGTTGTCAAGTACTTGCATTACCTAATTTTTCTACAGCATTTGTTTTGGAATGTGATGCATCAGGAGAAGGAATAGGGGTGGTCCTAAAGCAAAATCAACACCCCATAGATTTTGAGAGCAGAAAATTGAAGCCACATGAGAAGCTCTACTCATATATGACAAATATATGTTATCCATAATGCATGTCTTGGCCAAGTTTAGACAATACTTGGTGGTAAACAAGTTTGTGGTCAAAACCGATCATAACATTTTGATGCACTTTCTCACACAAAATGACCTCAATGAAAGGAAACAAAAGTTGTTCGGGTACATAGGGTACTACCAAAGGACCGAACACCAAGAGCAACCACTTCACACAAACAGATCACAGATCAACACACCGACGTTTTGACGTGGTTTAAACCCTCTTGAGGGAAACACTCCACGGCCCCGGCCAAATAGCTTCTACGGGACAATTTATTATGCAAAGAAATAAAGTTACAAATGAGCTTCTCATAATCAATCAACTAAACAATGACCCTCCATGCTCTTTAAATAGAGATCATGGACCAATCGACTACCAACAAGCTGACGATACAAGGTGGCATCGACTTCAGGTGAAGTACAAGTGGCAGAAAGTTTGACTCCAGACTGGAAGGGAGAAAGGGCTGGTGTACAATCTTCCATGTGAAAGAGACAAAGAAGGTCACAAGCATACTTAGACTGAGAAAGAAAGATTCCTTCTTTGGTTTGCAGGACTTGGAGACCAAGAAAATAATGCAAATGTCCTAAGTCTGACATTTCAAAATTTTGTTTAAGACTGGATTTCACATGGGTTATAAGCTTAGGGTCACTACCAGTAAGAATAAGGTCATCAACATATAGAACAAGTATGATGAGATGGTTTCCTACTTTCTTGGTATAGACATTGGGGTCAGAATGGCATTTAGAAAAACCAGTGTCAAGGAGAAAGTTATCCATTTTGGCATACCAAGCTCTAGGAGCTTGCTTAAGGCCATATAAGGATTTCTTAAGGCGGCAGACAAGGCTAGAGTTATTCTGAACATATCCAGGAGGTTGTTCCATGTAGATTTCCTCCTGTAAATCACCATGTAAGAAGGCAGACTTGACATCCATTTGATGGACTTGCCAGTTGTGTAAGGCTGCAAGGGAAAGAACAAGGCAGATGGAGTTCATTTTTGCGACGGGAGAAAAGGTTTCATTGTAGTCAATCCCTTCAACTTGGGAAAAACCTTTGGAAACTAACCTTGCCTTAAGTCTTTCAACACTTCCATCTGATGCATACTTAGTTCTGTAGACCCATTTACATCTGACAAGTTTTCTTCCTTTTGGAAGAGGTACAAGATCCCAAGTATCGTTCGCCATTAAGGAACGATATTCTTCATCCATGGATACATCCCAATCTTGATTCCCTAAAGCTTCTGCAAAAGTTTATGGATCATGATTCTCGGAAACTTGAGCCAAAAGCGAAGAGGCTCGCTGAAACTGAGAACGTGTTCGACGTTGATCTCTAGGATCACCGGCAAGATCACCAACTGCTTCACATGTTGAACGGACCCATCGAGGAAGCACTTGTGCTGGTGCAACTGGAGGAACATGAGCAGGCGGAGGTGGATTTTCATCCTCACTATCATCATCAGAAACTGGAGTTGGAAACCTGTCAAGGAAGTTGGAAGAAGAAGAAGAAGGCACAAACGCCGAATCAGGCTCGCAGGCCAAAGATGGCACAATCGCCGAGTTAGGCTCGCAGGCCAAGAGATTTTCATCAAATTTAACATCTCTTCTAATGATTATATCATGAGAATGTGGTTGAACAAGTCTATAACCTTTTACATCTTCAGAATATCCAACAAATATGCACTTTTCACTTTTAGGCTGCAATGCTTTCCGTTTTTCATCCGGAATGTGAGCCCATGCTTCACTACCAAACAGACGGAAGTGACTTACATCAGGTTTAGTTTTACTCCATGCTTCTTACGGTGTTATACCTTGTAATGCTTTAGTGGGGGTGCGATTAACTATGTAATTTGCACAATTTATGGCTTCAGCCCAAAATTGAAGACTTAGTCCCTTAGATTGGATCATACAATTAGTCATTTCTTTTAAAGTGCAGTTCTTCCGCTCAGCTACACCATTTTGTTGTGGTGTATATGGAACAGTGTGTTGTTGTTGGATGCCTTGTTCAGTGCAGAAAGTAGTGAACTTTTTGTTAACATATTCTCCTCCATTGTCAGATCTTAACTTAATAATTTGATGACCAGATTGTTTTTCAACAAGGGCCTTGTAGGCCAAGAACATGTTAAATACTTTGCTCTTAAGTTTTAGGAAATAAACCCAAGTGCGTCTAGTGTAATCATCAATGAAAGTTAAGAAATATTTGAAACCAGAAAAGGAAGCAGATGGGAGAGGACCACACAAGTCACTATGCACAAGCTCCAAGGGAACTGAGGCATGCCAAGAGGCACGTTTGTCAAAACTATCCCGATGATGTTTTCTGAGTACACAACCGGAGCAAACACCATCCCTGCAAGATACCATCGGAAGACCTATCACCATATTTTCTTTACATAGTTGTTGCAATGAGCGATAATTTAAGTGACCAAATCGCTCATGCCAAAGTTTGCTCAAGTTATCACTATGAGCAACAAAAACTGAAGGGAAAGGTGATGACCCAAAGTTGTTAAACTTGTACAACCTTGTAATATCATCAACAATTCCGGTAGCTAGGACATGTTGAGGATCTTTAAAATCCTTGATTACAACTTGGTGAGATGCAAAGGTCATAGTTTTACCTTCACCAGAATGAGTGATCTGATAGACTGATAACAAATTACAGGAAATTCTTGGAACACATAGTACATCACTAAAATGACCATTATCTACTGGAACTATTCCAGCTCCTACAACACTTAGAGATCTATCATCACCAACAAATATTTGTTTGGTGTTACATTCATGCATAGTAGAAAAGATGGCTTGATCCTTAGCCATATGATAAGATGCTCCAGAATCAATGAGCCATTCATTTGAAGTAGAAGAAGAAGAAGCACAAAGTGCATTTCCATGAGAGGTAGATTTTGAAGGCGAATCTAGGCTGATGTGGTGCTTTTTCATTGCTACTTCCAAGGCTGCCATCTTCTTGAAACACTTAGATTCATCATGATTATCTTTCCCGCAATAGTTGCAATGACGCTCAGTCTTCTTGCCTTTTGGCTTGGATCCTTTGTCATTTTTTAAAGAAGGAGCTGACTGAGAGGGTTTGGGACCCTTGTTTGACTTATTATTGCGAAAGTTTTGTTTCTTGGGAGGCTTGGACTTTTCTTTCTGTTGGGACAATAAGGCTTTCCCAGATGTATCTGCATTGTTTATTATTCCAAGATGAATGAGTTTATCTTATTCTCTAATCAAGGAATCACAAAAGGATTCAAGACTAGGCTCTTGATAGCTAGCTGCATTCAAGGATGCTTTCATGGAGTAAAATGTAGATACAAAAATAGAATATGCAGGTCCAAGTTTGGAAAGAATATGATAAATGCATTGTTTGTCTTCCCTCTCAATCTTACATTCTGCACATAAGAGTTTAAGAGTTTTGTACTTAGATAAATAATCTTGAATGCATGAAAAGTCACTTGGATTTAAAGAAATCAACTCATTTTCGAGTTGGTGACCTCGAATTTCATTGTGTTTACCAAACATAGATTCTAACTTGTCCCAAGCAGCATTAGGTTCATCAATTCCAGATATGTGGAATCGCAAATCAGTAGAGATTGACATCCCAATCAATCCACAAGCTTCATCACATCTATTTTCCCATTTTATTTTCTTATCATCATCAGTGGGTTCTTTTTCTTTCCCTGAGGTAATTCTGAAAAGTCCCCTACTTCATAGAACATCCTCCATACGAGATTTCCATGAGAAATAGTTGGAACTGTTAAGTAGAATATCACAAGGGGCGGCCATATTTGTAAATTAATGGCTGTAAAAGCAGAAACCAATAGTTTGGATGTGAAGAGCTCGAAAAAATAGGCGGTTTCAAAAAAAACAACACTGAAAACTGACTCTGTATGATGAAGTTATGCTTGAACAAAAAAACTGTTGAAGATGTCCCCAATAGTGACGTGGCAGCTAGAGAATGTCCAGCAAAAAAAAAAGAACCCCCCTCTTCCCAAGATGAACCTTTTGACAATCACTTTACAAGAAAGTTGCTTTAAATGAACCACTTTTGTAAAATAAGTGATTTCACTTTTACAATGATATTACTTTTAAATAGTGCAAAAATAAAAAAAACTTAAGTGACTCACTTGTATTTTTATTTTTTATTATTTAAGTGAGATGCACTTTTACAATAAAGTAACTTGAAAATAGAAATTGCATGCACTTTTTCTTTTAAAAGTAACTTCCTAAGACTTGAACTTAAGACCTATTAAGGAATAAAGAAACTTTGAACCAAGTGAGCTAGATTAAAAGGTATGTAAAATATGGGAATGAGGAATGGGGCTTTTTTTTTTTTACTCTTCTTGCTCGATTTGCATGCTTGCCTGCAAAAACACACCACAAATCGAAATAAAAAAAACTTTTCCACACTTGTGGAGTTAGATCTTGTTAGCTTGCCCGGAAAGTCTACGTTTTCTCTCTGTTTCTGATTTACCGAGATCGCGCAAGGTGCACGGCAAAGAGCATACGCAGCCGAGAAAAACCCTTTCCCTTTCTGTTTCTGATTTGCCGAGATCGCTCAAGGTGCATGGCAAAGACCATACGCAGACGAGAAAACAACAATCCGAACCCAAAAAAAATCTAACAGTAAAAAAATGATGAAATATGAGATTTTTTCTTTAAAAAAAAAAACATAAAAAAAATGCGTCACTGTAACATTATACCTTCAGATCTGATGAAATACGCGTTTCTGGAGCAACCGGGAACTGTTTTTTATCAAACGAAAACTATTTCCAAATGGAAACGACGCTCCGGATGCAATGGAACACCTCCCACATCCCAAAAATGTACAGAAATACCATAACTAGAAACCCTTTCGAGTTTCGGCAACAATAGTTCAAGATCTAGATCATAACCGGAAGCGGCACTTCGTAAAAGCTCTGATACTATGTTCGGGTACAAAGGGTACTACCAAAGGACCGAACACCAAGAGAAACCACTTCACACAAACAGATCAAAAATCAACACACCGATGTTTTGACATGGTTTAAACCCTCTTGAGGGAAACACTCCACGGCCCCGACCAAATAGCTTCTATGGGACAATTTATTATGCAAAGAAAGAAAGTTACAAATGAGCTTCTCATAATCGATCAACTAAACAATGACCCTCCATGCTCTTTAAATAGAGATCATGGACCAATCGGGTGTTAAGCCACGGATCAAAGTTAGGTTTGATCTAAGAAAAGTTGAGCCGTTGGATCACTTTATGTCGAGAACATATCGTGACCGTTGGATTAAGTATTTACAAATGCATACTAATGCATACTAAAGAAACACACTATCACTAACGGATATATTACACAAGTTGATCTTAACTAACTCCTAAGTGTTTAAATATCCTAACAAAAGTGGGTAAGAAAAGTTCAAGTTTTTTTATTTTGACATTGAATATGTAAAGGAGAAGAATAATATTGTAGTAGATGCATTATCTAGAAGACCATCATTTTCCCTTATGGACATTTCGAAAGATTGGAAAAATATTCTAATAGTTGAATATGCCAAAGATAGTTTTGCTTGTGATGTGTTATATGGGGTCAAAGGTGATGATAGGTACAAGATTTTAAATGGTATAATATACTATAAGGACATAATATACTTGGTTCATGGTTCGAATCTCAAGCACAAGATTTTGAAGGAAGCTCATGATTCTCCTTTAGCAGGCCATCTTGGTTTTTTCAAAACATTTGGGCAATTAAGGGAAAGGTTCTTTTGGAAAGGGATGAAAGAAGATGTTCTAAAATATGTGAATTAATGCAAGGTATGTCAACAAAACAAATATGAACTTACCCATCTTGCTAGTCTATTGCAACCATTTCCTATTCTAGAACAAAAATGGGAAAACAACTCAATGGATTTTATCACAGGTTTTCCCAAGGCTTTGGGTAAGGATTGTATTTATGTTGTGGTGGATAGACTCACAAAATTTGCTCATTTATTTTATATTAAATCATCTTATACTGCTACACAAGTGGCTGATCTATTCTTTAGAGAAATTTTCAGATTGCATGGACTTCCGAAGAACATTGCGAGTGACAAGGATAGCATATTTATGAGTTTTTTTTGGAAAGAAATCTTCAAGATGGTGGGCAATCAATTGAATCCAAGCACAAGATATCATCCTAAAACTGATGGAAAAATAGAAAGAGTGAACCAATGGTTGGAGGGGTACTTGAGGAACTATGTTGGTGAGCAACAGAAAGCATGGGTAAAATGGCTACATTTGGGTGTGTTTTAATACAATACTACCTTTCATATGTCCATTGGCATGTCTCCTTTCAAAGAAATTTATGGTTATGAAGCACTCACCTTTGTTGAGAACATTTTTGGTGATAGTAGAGCCCCAAAAGCCAAGGATTGGATTGAGGAAAGTTGAGAGATTTTGAAGCTTCTAAAAGACAATTTGTAGGTTGCCCAAAATGAAAATAAAAAATAGTAACTGTTAGGATATTCCTATACTCCCTCCTAGTCCCACCAGTATTTTGATCATTTACATTTTTAGTCATGCATGCACTTTTAGGGTTTGCATGCATTCTAGGGTTTGCATGCATCCCAGTCATTAGTCCAGCACCTAGCCCCCAGGAGCTTCTCACTATTCAGTCTTAGCCCTCTAGTTGCTTAATGCACCCTTCTTCCTTGATTTTAGGGAGAAACTCGCCCTTCTTCACCTACCAATCCAGTTGTCTTCAATTTACACTTACTCAATTACACTTAGTTACAGTCAGTTACACTCAGTTACACCTACCAGAGTTAGTTTGACTGATGGTTGACAGTTACTTGAGCATTGATGACTCTACTGATGACGATGAAGACTTCCATTTGTGCTCCGATGATCATGAGGACACCTAGTTGTGCTCTGATGACACTCTATTGATCTTATGATCACTCTGAGAGGCTAATTCAAACTACCACCTTAGGAATTTGAATCCTCTCTACCATTGTACTATTTATTTGTCCATACTGTGATTAATTAATTAGTGTGTGTGAAGTATTATTGCTTCTATCTGAGTTCTACTATACCATATTATTTTGTTGTTCATTATACTGTATTGTTCACTCTTCTTCTATTTTCCTGCTTAATCATAATTACTCTTGTGAGGTATACATCATCTCTTAGATCTGCTGTGAGGATTTTCACATGGTATCAGAGCATGTTGAGAATATTGTTTATCTCCATTCTTGAGAGTTTTTTGTAGGTTATTACCAAGATTTTGAGTGCAGCAGTAGCAGTTGCAGTTATTCTATATTGTTTTTGCAGGTCTTCTACAGCTTCAATGAATTCAAAAGAAATCACTCCTCTTTCTCCCTTCTCTCTTCTCAGCTATGATGATTGGAAACCAAAAATGATAGCATACTTGAAGAGCCGTGACCTCTTTGACTATTGTTTTGAAAGAGAGTTCGAATCTTCTGAAGAGAAGATTGATTGGTTAAATAAAGTTGATGAAGCCTTTGGATCAATGTTGGATGCTATGTCTGATTGGATGTTATATGACCTCCCTGATTTTTCATCACCAAAATAGCCATGGGCTTACCTGGATGAAATATTTTGCGGAGAGAATGAAGGACTTGGTCCTAACCCATTCGAAAGCAAACAAAGTGACACATTCGCTCCTCTTGATGGTCTCTCAGATCATGAACCAGTATCATCTCATATTGAATTTGTTGACAAAGAACTTGCAGATTCTCCACTCATGCTCAAACTTTCTTCTCTTTCTGTGTCAACTCACACTCTAGATATTGCAGAAGGTCCTAAATCCTCTCTTGCACCAGAGTCTGTTGGTTTGCATCATGATCACATGATTATTTCGGAGGTAAAATCAGCTATTGGAGGTAATACATTCGCTCCTCTCAAGCAATCATCTCTTTTATACTACTATATGATCATTAATTCATGCTTTCAGAAGCTTATTGAAGAATATGGCCATTGCCACCCGCTTGAGATAATTTCTCATGCATCCATTGGTTTTGATCTTACCTCTTATGGTTCAAAGGAGATCTCAAGAAACCATTTCCATTCGCTTAGGATAATTTCTCATGCATATGATAGTTTTGATCTCACCCCTGTTGGTTCAAAGGATATCTCAAGAAACTATTCTTCAAGTCTTAAATATGATTTGGATTTCAAGCAATTATTATTTGATGGTTTTTTTTGGCATAATCTCACCCATGATGGTTCAAAGGAGAAGACAAAAGACTATCTGCATATTCATGATTTTGATCCTACCTCAGTTGATTCAAATCACAGGTTCAAGGATCATCCTCATACTTTTGGATTTGTTCTCATCACATTCAATCTAAATAGCAAGTACAAGCACATGTTTTTTGAGCATGATCCACTTCATCCCAAGAAGAAGATACCTCCAGACTTATGACCAAGCATCACACCTGCTTGAGTTTGGAGCATTTATTTTTGTGTGTGCCTTACAGTCTTTTTTTTGAGGAGGGGGTATGTTTCCCATGAAATTTTCCCACTTCCTTGGTTTATTGATTGTTATTATTGATTGTATTAGGTGACCTTTGGTCTTAGTTACCAGGGCCCAGGATGGATTAAGGGGGGGTGTTAGGATATTCCTATACTACATCCTAGTCCCACCAGTATTTTGATCATTTACATTTTCAGTCATGCATGCACTTTTAGGGTTTGCATGCATTCTAGGGTTTTCATGCATCCCAGTCATCAGTCCAGCACCTAGTCCTCAGTTAGCCAGCCCCCAGGAGCTTCTCACTATTCAATCTTAGCCCTCCATTTGCTTAATGCACCCTTCTTCCTTGATTTTAGGGAGCAACTCGCCCTTCTTCACCTACCAGTCTAGTTGTCTTCAGTTTACACTCAGTTACACTTAGTTACACTCAGTTACACTTAGTTACAGTCAGTTACACTCAGTTACACTGAGTTATACCTACCAGAGTTAGTTTGACTGATGGTTGACAGTTACTTGAGAATTGATGACTCTACTAATGATGATGAAGACTTCCAGTTGTGCTCCAATGATCATGAGGACACCTAGTTGTGTTCTGATGACACTCTATTGATCTTATGATCACTCTAAGAGGCTAATTCGAATTGCCACCTTAGGCATTTGAATCCTCTCTACCATTGTACTATTTATTTGTCCATACTATGATTAATTAATTAGTGTGTGTGAAGTATTATTGCTTCTATCTGAGTTATACTGTACCATATTATTCTGTTGCTCATTATATTGTATTGTTCACTCTTCCTCTATTTTCCTGCTTAATCATAATTACTCTTGTGAGGTATACATCATCTCTTAGATCCGCTATGAGGATTTTCACAGTAACTGGATCAACATAGGGAGGAAATAAATGTTCAAGTGAATGATTTGGTCTATTTGATGCTACAACCATATAAACAAACATCCTTAAAAGTGAAGGATCGAAAAATCTCAAACCAAGATATTATGGTCCATATAAGGTAGTTCGAAAAGTTGGGGGGGGTGACTTATGAGTTGGAACTTCCGGAAGGAAACAAAATACACAATGTATTTCATGTTTCATGCCTTAAGAAGGATATTGGTCAGAAAATATATGTTTCAAAAGCCCTCCCTCCATTATACGATGGAGGACAACTCATACTTATTCTAAAAAAAAATTTGAATACAAGAGAAAGGAAATTGAGGAGCAGAACCATAAGGGAGTATTTGGTACAATGGAAGTATTTTCCAAGTGAGGATGCCACATGGGAGGAGGAACAAATTTTGTAGCATCCTAATTTTATATTGCTTGAGGGAAAGCAATATTGGGTGGGGAGGACTATAATGTTCACATTCAAATAAATCTCAAGAAGAAAAAATTCCACCAATCTACTAGTTTCCTAGGTTGCGGTGGAAACATTAGATTTGGAATAAGGGGACTATAAAACCCCAAATGGAAATTAGCTTGAAAAAAATATATTAAATGGAGAATAAATAAATATTTAAGATAGGAAAATAAGGTGGAACTTGGTCATGAGGGAACATTGGAGGTGTGGGGCCCACTTAAGCAAGATTCTCCATGCCACATGGCATCCCATGCTCACCCATTCGGAACCAAAGAGGAGTCCAACATTATTGGGGGAGTTGGAAGGGAATAATACTTGGCATGACTCAATGAGTGTCTAAATTGAAAGGAAGAGTAACTCCCATGGAAGAGGAAGAGGCATCTTGGAGCTATTGGGACACTTGGGCTAGATTCCCTAGCTTCTATGACAATAATGATGAACATGCTATCACACTTATGACACAAATCAGACCTGATTTCTAACTTCTGACATATATGACATGCCAGGGATTAAAATAGCCTCTAAGAGGGCGCACAAGGGAGTTAGGGCATCCAAATAATCACCCATTCGAATTGAGTGAAGGAGGAGGCTAGGAATTGATGGAAAAGTGACACACATTGGAATCTCTTCCCAATTCTAGTTGGCATGAAGCTCATGGAGGGAATTAGAACCATGGAAGAATTGGGAAGGTAATAAAAGACAAGAACCAATAAGGAGAGTGTCTTTTGATCATTTCTCATTTTGCAAATTGGAGAGCATAGCTTGTCCAAGCTAGTAGAGTGCTATTCTACTTGCCTTAGTACCAATTTCGAGGGTGAAATATTCCCATCCTAATTGGAAATTGGAGAGGCCATTCAGAACTTTCATTTGGATATAAAATGGAATTATTTGTTGCAAGTTGAAGCTACATTGAATCTCATGATTCTTTCTTCTTCAACTTGTTCCCATCTCTATCTCACATTTCTCTGCATATTTTGTCTCTTGGAGGAAGGGAGCACATGGCGAGATGCTGATATATTTATGAGAGTACAAGATACAACATTTATTTGTAATATGATATATATATACTCCGTATTTTATGCTCAGAAGATCCTCAGGTCGAAATACCAAGTGAAACTATGTAAAAATACCAAACAATGCATAAATGGTGCCAATTTCCCTATATCTTGTTATGAGAGCTTGAATTTTCTATATTTTGATTTGTATCAGTTCATCTATGTTATCTCGAATTTTGTAGAAAGTGGTGAAGCTTCCTATCATTTCCCCCTATGTGAAGACATGTCCACAAACCTATGATTTATGGGAGTTATAAAAGCCTTTAGAAATTGATTAATGATGCATTTGGGTGCCCATTTAATTCCTTTAACTAATCCATGTCTCTTTTATGAAATTTGGGATGGTCGTACTTCATTTGGGAAGCTATTAGTGACCTCTACTCTTGGGGGTTTGAACCTCAAATTTGCTAGTAAAATTCCCCAATTTATCCCGAAGTTAAATGAATGTTGCAAAATTCTTTTGAGAGTATCAAGACATCCATCAGCCTCATTTTTATATATTAATACATTTAAAATACCTTCAAACCCAATTTGGAAGCATTTGGATCCATTTGGTAGCGTTGGAGTCATAACTAGTCTAAGGGTTGAATTAGCCAAAAATTGCAATTTTTCCAATTTTTCCAAATTTATTAAAAAGTGACACTACAGCTTTCCCCAAGATAGCCATGGGGTAAGGATGAAAATGAGGCCGCAACTATTTCCAAGAAGGAATTATTCAAATAAGGGGAGGTATATGAGGAGGACAGGAATAGAGTGAAAAGAGACCATTCCTATCCCTTTGAAGGAAGTAGCAGCTCAAGTGTTGAAATACATCACCTACACCGATCGATTGAGTCAATTTCATGAGTTTCACTTTAGGTTGCTTAATTTATTAAGGCACGGGTCTCATTTGAGGGCCGAGGAAAACATTATAATTCCCCATTACCTTTTTTAATTATTTGTGGGATATTTCTGAGAGAGTAAGGAAGGAAAAAACTGACGCCTTGGCACACCACTACCTCATCAAATTAACCATCAAGACATAGTTGTAGGAGAAGATTCCTCAACTATCCTAGGAGGAATTCATCAAGATGTTGGCAGAATATTTTTGCCTAATAATAACTCCCATGGTAGCATCAGTAGCTACCTCAGGCGGAAGTAAGAATACAACTCGAGGTTGATATGGGACTCCCTCCTCAGCACTATAAGAAATCAATAAAGAAGTGCTCTTACCCACCTTGAGAACGAAAAGGAAAAACCAAGAAAGCGAATATGATGATGATGATATCACCAACACCCTGGACGACATGAAGAAATATGAATCCACCTATTCCTCAAAGAAATCAAAGGCTTCTTCTACTTTTGGATATGAGTATCAGAGAACTCAACGAAGGTTAAGAGCAGAAGCTTGCACTGAGAAGGGACGACTGAGTAGAGAGGTAGAAGAGGAAAGATGTGAAGATGACTATGAGGAAACCATATCCATTAGAATGATGATGGATGAGCATGTTGAGAAGTCACCCAGGGGAGAAAAGGAGTTCGTCGAAAATGTTCGATTACAGAATGCAATGAAATAGTTAGCACAAGTTAAGGAGGAATTGGCACAGTAGAAATATTTTTCACAGTCCTCAATGGATATTTTGTAAAGAGACAAGGACTCATTTTCCAATTAGGTCTCTTTGCTAAAAGAAAAGATGCAAATCTTAAAATCACAATATGCATTCATTCAAAGGAAATTGGAGGAAAGGAACACATAAATCCATCAGGAAATTGAGAAGTATAAGGGAGATGTAGAAAAGAAGAATGAGAGGATCGAGGATTTGGAAGGTGTTCTAAACAAGAGTACTCAACTCTTTGAAGAAATTATTGGCTGCAGACTCCCATCAAATGTTTATGTAGTATTCCTGAAAGAGAGGTGGTGTAAATATTAGTTATATCGGCTTAGGAAGAAGCTCCCATACATTATCACCACTCCAAAGGATTTTATTGAAGCTTTTCAAGATAGTAGAGAAGAAGAAAAATATTTATTAAGTGAACTGTATACGCACAATTTCATTCTTCCTCGTCCATATAAGTGGTCCCCAGATCCTTACATGGGGGATGTATAGTTGAGAGCGTTGTGTTCATGGTTAACTTGTGAAACCAACAGAGCTCAAGATGTAGACCTATACTAGTCAAAAGAATGGATGGAAACTTATGGATTAGATCTGAAACTCCTTTTCTTAATGCAATGACTTAGAGCCACAAAAATTTAACTACTGGTCTAGACCTCATCCATATTCTGCAAGAGAAACAGAGAGAATCCATAACTCACTATGATTAGATTCTGAAGGGAATTTAGGAAGAATCCATCAAGGAAAATGCAGATAGATGGAAATACCTAGTAGGGAATTGAGGACGAAGGAACCACACTCTCCAGATAATTTGAAAGTTTCTCTATTCAGAGCCCAACTATATAAAATGAAATTGGAAAGAAAAGGCTTGGAATGGATCGGTCTCAAGCTGAATCCACCCATGTTACTCCCTATTGAGCACATAGAAGAGTTGGATGAGGAAACAGAAAAGGAAAATTGGGAACAAGAGGAGTAGGGCCTAGCTATTATAATCTAGGAGAATTCCCCAATATATTTTCCTATGATGGAAGAGAGGTGAGAGAAGAGAAGGTGAAATCCACCACATCACAATGATCAATTGCATAGAGGCGTGCAACCCCTTTATTTGGGGAGGATGATGAATCTTACTTTTGGTAGGTAAATCATGCACTCATAGCCTAACTATGTATCCCAATGGGATATTATCTTAGGGGTTCAACACATACTCTAAGGTTGATTAAGTATTTAATAAATGGAATGATGATGATAGGAATGCTTATATTTTATTTTTCTTGATTCATTTAAAAGCTTGATTAAAGGGATCTAATGTGTGGTACTAGCATCTCATTGTGAACTACAAGCAATTGCATCAGTAACAAAGACAAATATTGATGTTGTTTTGAAGATCCAAGCATAAATCGAGGGTGAGTTCCACGACCAGCCATGATTTAGTCACAACTGAATTCACTTTCAGAGGCTTAACTAATATTTGGAGTTCTAGATTTTAATGAAGAAATGAACACCCAGTTAAAGGCAGGTGCACTAGCCTCCACAACATTTCGAGACCCTAGCTCTCTATTAGTTATCTTCATCATTTTTAGGGATGAGGGATCAGCTATGACTAAGAGTAATTTCAATAGTAGGTTTATATTTTATGATTCTCTGTAAAGGCCTATATATAATCCTCCGGGTGCAAATAGACCTTCTTCTTCGTTAATATTTTTGGCAGACAGAGACAAGTTAAATTTTTGTGATCTGATACAGTTTGCATGGAGATAAACAACAAACCAACTTTCTATTGAATGGCATGTTTTCTATCTATGAGCACTTAGTTTTAATTCTCTCTTGTGTTTCTATGAGGTAGGGCCCCCTCATTGCGATCACATGAGTCTTTGCTTAGTTAGAGTATTTAGTAGATTAGATGTGTATGTGAGTTGTGATTTGATTCCATTAAATTTTGGTTATGGTTCTCGTAGCGTAGACTAGTAATTCTTTAATTAAATTATGATTTGATTTTCTTAAGATCCTAGTTACTATTTTTGTAGTGTAGATTAGTCATTTTCAAATATTCATGGATCAGTACTTCTTGAAGTTAATTGAATTACGATTTCGTTAAAATTCTGGTTATGATTTCTGTATGATAAATTAACGATTTTTGTAGCATTGTTTATCTAATTATGTAGTTTCATATCAGATCACTCTCCTATGCATTCGATTTGGTATTGAAGATATAAATTTTTAAATTATAATTGGTTATACTTTCATAGGATTGTATTGCTTTTACAGTTAGCTATTTCAGTATTTCAGAATAGTGATTTGAATTCCAGATAATTAGTTTTTTTATCAGTTTTATGAAAAGGTTAATTTGATAATTTCTCTCACAGTTAGGTTTTAATTTCCATTTCATACAATTAGAATTAGGATAGGTAGTTTCTACTTAGAGAAATTTATCCTTCCCTATTAAGATCTACCTTACCACCCCATTTTCATTAATCTCTCACCTTATCCCCTCAGTAGACTAGATCCTCTTAAAGTTGCACATATAGTGCCAGCACCTCTGAACTTTGTATGATCCCGGATTGATAGAATAAAGTAAGAATCATGTTCTGAATGCTTTGAATTGGTTATCATATCAGTGATCCACCAATACAAAATGCAATAAATGGCATCATGTCTAGCATTCTTTCACTCTTGACAATGGGAAAAGAAATCTTAAGGAACTGGAATTCACAATTGGTCTGATTTTTTCATGGGCAAAGAAGAAAAGGAAATACATATATGCATATGTGTGTGTGTGTGTGTGTGTGTGTGTGTGTGTGTGTGTACACACACACACACACACGCACACACACACATATATATATATATATTCAAGTAGGAAATGGATTCTTGATATTCAAATTGAATCAAAGAGAACATAGTTCAATGCATGCTACATTTCGCCATCCTTGCAGCATAAACAAGGATCTACAATGTCTAATATACAAGCATACTAAGTCTGAGCTAAAAAGAGGCCTATAAATAAGGCATTAAAAAAGTTTCTACAAGAGCAGAACAAAATCTAAAATTCCTCATCAAATAGATGAAACTTCATCTTGAGACTTAAAGAGAGAAGATTTGAACAGAGTTTGCTTTCACAATCTCATTCTCAAAGTATTCTTCAAAAAATAATAAACCTTCAGGAAGGCCCACAATTTTTTTAGAGAGACCATTTGCAATAAAATTGTGCTCTATAAATACATGACTTTGTTGATTTGAATAAAGGAATCAAGTAGAGATATAATTCTGTCACACCATTGTTCAAGTGAGAGGATCTAAATACTAGATCTTATGTTAGCCCAATTTACAATAATCTTCACCAAAAAATTGTAAAGTAGGGATACCAATGTTAGTAGCAAAAAAGGCCAATCCCCAAAGTGCTAAGAGCTCAGATCTTGTGTTAGAACCAATGCCACAGTTAAAACATAATTTAAAATTGTGAACCTCATTTAATTCAAGATACATTACCATCACCACTATCGTTATTCGGAGCAGCACCATAAAAAAAACTCAGCAAAAGAGGTGATAGGAGGTGCCCCAATTTTCCTAGGCCTTTTTGAAACCACCCCACGTGAAAAATATTTGAACATTCCTAGAGCTCTAATGCTATTGTTTAAGACATTGGGTACTTGATCTTCAAAAAATTGCCTTATTATGGTTTTCTAGGTCTCCCAACACAGGAATATTGGAAGCAATCTATGAGACTTTTTGCTTTTAGTCCATCGTTCAAGGTTTCCAACAAGGAAGATCCCCATTCCATTGAAATATGTAAAAAATAAGACATAGATTTCCACAACATCTTACTAAAAGAGAACGAGACAAATATATCGTTAATTGATTCAGCATCTAACTTGCAAAGGTGACATATATTTGGCCCTGACTAGCCCCTTTTAGCCAAGTTATCCCTTATTAGAATACAGTTCTCAAAGCACAACCATATAAAACATTTAATTTTTATTGGTATCTTCCACTTCCATATTTTCTTATACCACCACTTTTGCACTATGGGGGAAAGTGACTATGCAATAAAAGAGTAGGCATCTTTAGCAATAACTTGCCCAAAATATTTTTTAAAATCCCATAGCACGGATTCTTCTTCCTCCTTAAGGAGGATACCAACTCTAATCAGCATACCAATATACTTATTCCATTCCACAACCGAATGACTGCCAAGACCCAAATATTCAATAGTAAACCAATACGAGCTAGAAGGACTCATCCAATTTGATCTTTTGATGTGCTTCAAAGTAGTAAATCTGAGCTCTACCAAATAATCCATGATAAAAGGAGATAGTCCATCAAAATATTCCCCACCAATATACAGATAAACACCAACACATAATTTTTTGTCATTGCCAACCTTCCATGTTAAATCTCTATTGATCCAAGAGAAAGATAGAAAAATACCATTCCAGAAATTGGAGGCACCACAAACAGATTTATCATCACACCTAAGCCAATAAGTTAGAGAATTTTTATTCAAATATTTTGCATGAATGAATTCCTTCCACAAACTTATTTCAAAGACCGCATGCCACATACTTTTCATCATGAGAGTAGTACTGGACCAAAATATGTTCTTAATATCCCATCCTTTTATAAGCTTAGGTTTTGATAATATTTTCCAATTAACTAGATGCATTTTGCTACCCATATCATATCCAACCCAGAGAAATTTGGACATTTTTTATCTTATAACAAGCACAATGGACATTGGGATTTTCACCAAATAAAACCAATAAAATGGAATCCAAACCAGCACCAATATGACTAAGGTCAATCTTCCTCCCAAAGAAATAAGTCTACAGGACTAGTGACCAATTTGGTTCTCAAATTTATTAATAAGCCACTTCCAATCACATGATCTATAATTGAGGGCTTTCAAATAATACTCCAAGTATTTGAATCCCTTATCAATATTCTCCATCTTATAAAGGAATACCGAGGAAACATGTTCCAAATCGTTGTTATCAACACCATTTCAGAGAAAGATAGACTTAGAAGCACTCACCTCCATTCTTGTTGCAACACAAAAAATATTAATAATTTCTGCAAAATTAGACCATTCCTCTACTGAACTAGTTCCAAAAAGGATCACATCATCCACAAACAAAAGATGAGTGATGTATAGAGCGGAAAAAAATTTGATACCATGTAATCTACCTTCCCTTTTAGCCCTGTTAATCAATCTGCTCAGCCCTTCAATGAGCAACAGGAAAAGCAAAGGTGACAGAGGACAACCCTGTCAGAGACCTTTGGAAAAATTGAAGAACCTAGTTGTAGAGACATTGATAAGAACAACAAATAAAGATGAAGATATACAAGCCATGATCCAATTTGTAACACCCATAGGAATACCAATTTGCAAAAGTAAGAGTCTTAAAAATCCCCAATTCAGTCTATCATATACGTTAATGAGGTCCATCTTTAGGATCAGAGCATCCAAATCTTTGACTTTAATGGAATGTAAACATTCCTGAGTGATCCCCAAAGCATCCATAATCCACCTATTACCAAGAAAACCGAATTGTTCTTTCAAAATTACCTCAGCCAATTTAGGCTTGATTCTATTGGAGATTATTTTAGTGATGATTTTGTAAACAAGATTGCGAAGTGAAATAGGACAGTATTCTGAGAAAGTATTTGGTATGACACATTTGGGGATTAGAGTGATGAAATTTGCATTAAGATCCTTAGAAACATATCCCTTTGTTCTAGATAGTTCCACAACCTGAATTAGCTCATTCCCCAAAAGATCCAAAAAGGCTGTGAAAAATTCCACAAGCCACCCATTGGGCCATGGGATTTTGTCCTTAGCAAATTCTTTCAAAACCTTTTCAATTTCATGCAAAGTGATAGCAATGCCAATTTGATACCCCTCGTCCTCTAAAAAAAAGAAGGAAATTTAATTATAATATTTAGTTAAGTCGAGATTGGAGATCCCACTGGATCTTTAAAAATATTTGAGAAATGATCTACAACAACCTTTTCCAAATCTTGTTCAGAATTTACCCAATTACCATTACCATCTTGCAAGTCCCAAATAGCATTCAGATTCCTCCTATAGCTAGCATAACCGTGGAAACATTTAGAGTTATTATCACCTTGTGAGGTCCAAATGGCTCAGCTTTTCAGTCTCCAAGCCATTTCTTCTTACTTTAGCAGGTTCTCTTTTCTAATTTCCAACTTAGAAAGTAAGTGTTTCTCTTTCTTGGATAGGATACCCTATAAATTCAATTCAAATACCTAATTTATAAGAGATTCAATATCCACCAACTCCTATACAGCCTATTGCTTTTTTTCTTTTTCCCACACTGCCACTTTGTGTTTTATAGATTTTAACTTTCCCACTAACCTTTTCATTGAATCAGATTCATCATGATCACCTAAACAATTCCAATTAGTTCTAACGAGTGAACAAAAATCTTCATGTGATTGAACTTGAAGAGGTATTTATGCATAGACATATTGCCATTAAGTTGAAGACAAATACGATTATGATCAGAAATAGATGAATTAATGACCCAAGTGCGAAATCTATCCAAAGACTCTACAAGGGAATCTGAAAAAAGAAACATGTCCAAACACTTACTGATACTAACTTCACCACTATGGTCGTTCCTCCAGGTTGGGCTAATTTTAGTTGGAACAACATCCATTAACTGATGTCTCTAAAATAACTGAATGAAATAATCTGACAAAGGGTCCATTCTTGGGTTAAATCCCTAGATTTCAGTAGCAGAGAGCATGAAATTAAGATCTCCAGCACGTATGAGATTAGGGATATTTAACAATCCACTATTCTTGATCGTGTTCCAAAAAAATTCCAAATCTTTATAGAGACCATAACAATTGAGAATAGAGAAAGAATGACCACAACCCTTTAGTTTCACTTCTAGTAGAATACCTGCGCAAGTTTGATAGGGTTGAAGGACAACAGATAAGGGGTTCTAATTGGAAAGGAGACCACTCGAAAGGCCATTGGCATCAATAGCACAAACTTCCCATCTAGAAAGGACATTTGAGAAAGCCTTAATGGCATAAGAACTTGAACACATGGTTTCCTAGATTAATACAACAACTGGTTTTACAGAAGAAAAAATCTCCTGATATCCCTAACTTTTGTGGGGGGGAAAACCCCTTATGTTGAATGATATAATTAACATAAATCACCCTTAGCATTGGGCATCAATGTTCTAAGGGACCTAGGTTTGTTATGATAAACAATGGAGGATTTATGGGATACAACATCATAAAGCCTCTTAGAAAGAGGAACATAGTCCCTACCATCTAATCTTACATTAGTATCAGAGGATGTTGTGTAGGATTTCTTCCCTTTTTTCTTGTTGTTACAAATTGTTACATTGTGATTCCTAATAGAAGCTATGGGAGAAACAAAAGAGTTGTTGGAAATTTTATTGGAGAAAACTTGTAAAGGAATTTTAAGCAGCGCTTCTTTAAAAGAATGGGAAATATTTTGGATTACATCCAACTCAGGTGAATACCTATCATATTTATTGCCCAGAGAAGGAAACCTACAGATTTATAAAGGGGGGGAATCATCACAATTTATCAAAAAACCCTCATTAGCTTTAGTCCCATCCTCCACAACTAAATTATCTAAAGGAGAAGTGTTTAGAGTCTCCTCAGAGCCCAAACCTTCTGAATGGGAAAACAATCTTACTACGATTAGATTCAACAATTTCAATAGGGACATCTTCCCCATACACACAAAAAAAATCCTTCTTAGATTTATTAAATCTAGAGTCTTTTTCAATAGAGTTTATGAAATTCAACTCAGCTTTGGAAATCCCTTCACAGGGAGAACGAGAGCTACTAAGTGACTTACCTTTGTTCATTTCATCAATAGATAGATTCCCAGGTTCATCAATTGGCATTAGTGACGATACCTCCTTTGGGGAATTGGATTCATCCCCGAAATAAGAGAAACAATCACCATAGAGAAGCGTGAGACATTTATCCTTAAGGTGCCATGTATTTCGACAAAAGTGAATGAAAAGGAATCTTGAGATAATCCAATCTCTAGCCCAAAATATTCTCGTCCCATATGATATCAATTTTAGCTAGTATCCCCTAAGAAACATCCAGTTCAACCATAACCACTGCCAAATGTTTGTTGATCGCATGAATCATATTGTCATCGATGGCCACAAATATTCCCAAAATGTTCGCTAGGCCAACAAAAATATTCTTAGACTAGAGTTGGAAATAAAAACCTAGCAAGAGAACCCACATAATATATATATATATATATATATATATATATATATATATATATATATATATATATGAATAAAATGTTCAAGTTTGCAGTTCAAGCCTTGAAAGTTCCATAGGTGGGAAGAACTAGGTTAGATGCCCTCCATGAACAAGTTAGACGTCCTCCATGATTTCTTCATGGACAAAGAAAAATAAGCAAAATAGGAAATGAAACGATACAACATGTATGGTAAAAACACTCATCCAAGTACATATTCATTTCATCATCGTCAAATAAACACAAAAGCAATTGCATTGAACTGTGTACCTGTAGGGAAACAAGGATGGAATACATACAAGCTTGATCCATCTTGACAGTGAAACATTGAAAGCCACAAATGGAAATAGGGATGGACAGTATGGTGGTTCAAATTAAAAATGTGCTTTGGTGCAGCAACAATACTTATATAAACTTGAACAGTAAATGGAATTTAATGGTGGAGAGCACTTGAATCGTAAATGGTGGTGAACTGTAGTGAAGGAAGGTGAATGGTGGTGAAGGACAGTGAACCTTGAAAGGTGAACCCACATTTATGGAAGCATTAACTAACCACCCCGCTTCCCAAGAGATCTGTCATTGGCTCAAGAATAGTGCTTCAAAGTACCATCCAATAGTATTGTAGTGAAATAATATGTAGTGGAATAATTATGGATATATTTACGAACTATGTGAAAAAATTTAGGACATATAAACAATATTCAAAATCAAAGATGGATCAATACAAAATCAAAGCAAATCGAAAAATAATATATACTAGAATAATTAATAGATAGATTTACAAACTATGTGAAAACGTTTAAGACATATGAAAAAATATGCAAAATCAAAGATAAGAAGGGACTAAGAAGAGCCAAAAGTAGGCATCTCTCTCTTAAAGCCCGAAGCCAGCTTGCACTTGGGATAAACATTTATTTCAATCTTAGCGCCTCTTCCAAAAGAGGTACCACCTTAATAGTATGGATTCGTTGCTGCCCATTTATCCATCTAACTATGAGTTGTGAGTTACCAAATATATGAAGGTCCTTTACACCCTGTTCTACTGCCAACCACAGTAGAAGCCTAAGAGCACTTAATTCCGCAAAATTATTCGTTCCCTATCTGAGACCAGCTTTGAAACTAAACCAATGTTTCCCAGATAGATATAGAAGTCCCCTTGCACCACATCTCTGAACGTCCCCCATGGCTATTGCACCATCAAACTATGCCCAAGTAGTAGATTCATGAATAACTTCCTCAACCACCTGTCGAATCTTTAACTCCACCTTTTTCTGAGGAAAAAAACTTATAATACCCAAACTTTGATACAAACACTGAAATGGAATAATAAATTTGTCCTCAAAGTAACTAGCATTCCTTGCTATCCATATTCCCCGAGATACAACAAGAGGAAGCAATCTATACCCAGAAAAGGTTCCATTTGAATTCCACATCTTAAGATAGTTTTCTATCAAATCTCCTTGCCAAGTATTGACCATCTTTAACCACTTCTCAATCTCAGTCCAGATAGCCTTTGTATAGGAACAATCTATTGCTATATGAAAGTTTGATTCATTTGCATTTTTGCATAAGTAACATCTACCTAGTCCCTCCCTATTTTTTCTTTGTAACACATCCCAAGTAAGAGATTTATAGACTGTAGAAACCAAATGAACTCGCCAAAGCTGGAACGCTCTTGCAGGAAGGTATTTGGCACATCTTAGAAAATGCAAATTCTATTATAAATGAATACTTTCATTATCCATTTTGTGATATAAGGTGATGTATCCAAAACATTTGAATCTTAGGTAGCTATGAAGAAGATGATCCAAAAGGGGAAGTAACATGTTTCTATAGAGACATGGCTTCTCTAGCTTTTTGAAGGTTTTTTTCCTTTTGAACAATTATGTGAATAAAAATGGGAGCTATAGCTCAATTTTGGTTTGGATATCTAGTTTGTAAATTGACCCTGCTTATATCATACAAAAGTATGATTTATGTTTCCAGATTAGTTGGACTTGTTTCATCAACATATGTACATGAGCTTTCATGTTTGTCATTCGGAGAATGCAACTTTATTTTCAGTAATATAGTTATGATTTTTTTCAAGGAAAAAAAAATATATATATATATTTAAAATTTTTATTAATCACATGATGAGATTTTGTAATATTATTAAAAGTAAAATTTTTATATGAAGTGTACATATAATTTGTAAATATCTATTTAAATTAATTTTTAAAACAATTTTTAATTGGATAAAATATTTGGAGATATTTTTTAGCTTAATATAAATATTGAAGTATGATAATAAAAAATATTTTCAAATTTTTAGTCAAGTTTAATTGAATTTATGGTATTTTATTAATAATAAATAATAAATAATATAATTTTTAAAGTGAGTGTGATATATACTATTATTTAATTTGTTATGTGATTTTTGTTAAAATTATAATTTTGAATTGATAAAGTTATCATTTTCAATAAAAAAAAAGGTTTGTTTTTGTTTTTAATTATTTTTATACTTAAATTGATATATAATATTTATAATTTTATTAATTTAAAGTATTTCTATCGAGTTTATGAATTCATGATGATGATGATGATGATGGTTGATATCCACTTCGACCAATTTTTATATATCGGATCTTAAGAAAAGAAACGTAAGAAATTACTTGGTTTGCTTTATAGTTTTATTTCTTTGCTCAAAAAGCTTGGCTCGATAAGTGTTCCTAAATTACTATAATTTTGATGAGATAGAAGGTTAGGAGGGTTAGTATTGTAACAAAATATTTGAAATTGAGATCTTATGTGGGTGTACACACTGCAATCTAAGAGGAAATGTTTTTCATCCTCAACACTCATATTCTCACAAAGTTGAGAGACCATTAAGCCAACAAAGAGATAATTTTGATCTTCAAGATTAGGGTTAGGGCTAATGACCTCCTTGTAATATATTAATTTTTTTCAATCCTCTAAATTTTGATCACACTAGAGGTTCTCTTTGAACTTCGAAGTAATAATATTTTTAATAACATATATATTTTGCAAAATGACATTTTTGTTAATCCCCACATTTTTTTCAATAGAAAAAAACCAATAACTTGATATTCAAAATGGAATCAAAGTTATAATTGTTCTTACAATATTTGAAACATATATTTCACAGAAAAATATTTTCTATCAATGTTGAATCCTATCAAAATTATATGCAGCGTTCTTCTTGCTAAGTTCCATAGAGTATCTTAAGGTTATGAACATCATTACAAAGAAAAAAAACATCCAGAAAATTGATCCTAATATAAGTGAAAAGAGCTTGAACTGTGTTAGGAAAAATCCATGTCCTCCTCAAAAACCAATAATCCTTCAACCAGACAACTTCTTTGACAAGCGGTTATCCAAGGAGTTGAATTCTCTATAGATATGCTTTATAGAAATTAGATAGAAAAGTGCCATGATATTCCTTGTTCTGTAACACCATTGATCCAACAAAATAACCTTTAGGGAATAAATACCAACAACCAAGACTGTCCACAATGAATCTTGAGTCACCAAACACCTACAGAGACAAAAATTTATTCATGGCTGCAAAGTTTAAAATCCCCCAAAGGGATAGCAACTCAACCCTGGATTTTGTAATTGTTTTTCTTCCCAATTTTAGTAAAATATAATGAACATCTGCTAGATTTATTACCATCCCTCCACCACAACAATCCATATTGGATTCCCCATCAAAATATCCACATGGAACTTTGTCTTCAAGTTTTGGTTCCTGTAAGGCACAAGGATTTCTGTTTACCAAAGGCTTGCAAAATTCCTTAAAAAATCTATAGTCTTTTAGGCCTACTATTGTAGGAGATTGAGAGATATTGTCAAAAATCAAGGCATTTCTTGCCTTCCAAATAGCCCACATCACGAAAAAGGGCAGATTTTTGTAAGGTGGAAATATTTTAAACCAACTTAATAAATTTTCTCCCAAAGAGGTTAGGATCCAACTATAAAAAATTGAAGCCTATCCATAACTTGTGACAATAAATTATGGAAAAAAAACAATAAAAAAAGATGATATATATTCTCCTCCACACATCGACAAAGGATACAAACATTTGGACCATTGAACCCCTTTTTAATGAGATTATCCCACATCAATAATCTATTTTACAGACATAGCCAAGAAAAGCACTTAATCTTTAAAGGAAAAGACCATTTCCACAACATATTAACCACCAATTAGGATCTAAGACAAGAGAGGATACAATAATGGCCTCATAAGCATTTTTTCATTTACCTTACGTGACTGTTTATCCCAAGACCAAACCAACATGTCTTCCACATCCTTGAGTCTAATACGTAGGTGACAAAGACCTGTAATGAAAATTTTCCATTCCACTACCAGATCACCATTTAAACCCAATTATGAAGTTGAATACCAATATGAAGTAGCATGGAAATCAGAAGAATGATTCCTAATATGTCCCAGTCTATTAATACCCAAACCTGATAAGAAAGAGATCAACATTAATGGGAGTTTATAAAAAATCTCACCCTCAATGAAGGGATCAATCCCAAATACAAATTTGACACCATCATCAATATTCCATCAGAGCTACATACCTAGCCAATTGAACGATTTACAAAAACCTTTCCAAATATTAGAAGCCTGATGTACAAAATTATTGTCCCTCCTTGCCCAATCCTCCACTTTAGAGTTATTTACATATTTATCTTTGAATGCTTCACTCCACAAACCTGTACCAAATAGGCCTCTCCAAATACTTTTCAAACTCAAATCCTAACAGAACCAACTTAGATTTTTTATCCCCTATCCACCCAAAAAAATTGATAAGCAATTTTTTTCCCATTGGACCAGATGGAACTTACCTCTTTCCACCTATCCCGGCCACATAAAATTCATCATTTTCCTCCTAATATTGTGCAAAATAGATATGGGAATCTTGGATAACGACATCCAATACACCGGTATACTTTCAAGAACGGACTTTACTAGGATTAACCCACCCTCCAGAGATAGTCGTTTATAACACCAACACTTAATTTTGTTCTCCACCTTTCGGAGCAACCAGAGCCAATCCTTAGTGAAATAACAATTAGGATTTAAAAGGTAACCAAAATACTTGAATCCTTTATCAATGTGCTCCAATTTATAAGGCAAAAAGATCAGTACCTGATGTAATACTTCATCCTTAACTTCATTACGAAGAAGACTAGATTTCTGAAGACTCACCTCCATCCTAGATGCTGTGCAAAAAGGATTTTTGATATCATTATAAGTATTCCATTCCTCAATATAACCTCTCCCAAATATAAGCACGCCATCCACAAATAGTAAATGAGTAATATTATACTTTGAAGATACCTTTACCCCCAATTTGTTTTTTAATCTAGCTTGGATTTCCCAATAATTCTACTAAGGCCTTCAATCACTAAGAGGAAGAGTAGAGGAGACAGAGGGAATCCCTGTCTGAGACCTATGGAACTCTTGGAAAATTTAGTAGGATAACCATTAACAAGTACAACAAACTTGGCAGAAGAAATACATGCCACAATTCATTCATTGACATCCAAGGGGAGGCCAATCTGAAGAAGAACCAACCTCATGTACACCCAGTCAACAATATCATAGGTTTTGATCAGATCCATTTTCAGAATTAAAGGATTTAGTTTCTTAATTTTGATTGAGTGGAGGCTCTCCTGAGCAACCTCTATTGCATCAAGTATTTGCCTATTTGGTAGAAAACCAAATTGTTCCTTTGACATCCATTTTGCAAGAAATGGCTTGATCCTATTGGAGATAATTTTGGTGATGATCTTATAAACAAGGTTATATAATGATATGGGCCTATAGTCATTATAAGACTCCAGATTTGAGCTCTTTTGGTTAAGATAAATAAAAGTAGAATTTAGAGATCCAGAAACATACCCCTTCTTTCTAGACTCCTCCACCACTACCATTAGGTCTTTGCTAACAATGTCAAAACAATTATAGAAAAATTACACTGTCCAACCATCAGGGCCTGGACTCTTATCTTTTTTCAATTTCTTCAGAACTACTTCAATCCCCCTCGAGGAAACCTCCTTACCCACCTGTCTTCTTTCTTCATATGTAAAGAATCTTGGGAAACAATGGATAACCTTTAATTGAGCATCGATCTTTGAGTTACCTAGATTTTTAAGAATATGTTCAAAGTGTTGGACTTCTTCATTCTCTAAATCAACTTGGGAACTGATCACATTACCATCAGATTCCTTCATATCCCAAATTGCATTTACATTTCTCCGATGGTTAGCATATTTGTGAAAGAATTTATAGTTGCATCCCCCTACCAATCTAAGAAAAGCCTCATCCTCTAGCCAAATGTGATTGAATTTAAAAGGAAAATTTTTATGATGCTTACTTTCAACATCCAATTGAAGATAGATGGGGATATGATAAAAAAATTCCCGAGCTAAGTGACCATGTTCTAAATCTGGGAATGTTTTTTTCTAACCCTTCAATAATAAAAAACCTATCTAGTCTCAACCCGACCATTACACCAAGTAGGGGTAATGGGAACATGCTCCACATCAATAAGATTGTTAACTTAAAAGAGTTGACTGGAAAAGTATAGGAGGGAATCTAACTTGGATCTTGATCCCCAAACTTCAATTACATCAAGTGTTAAGTTTAAGTCACCACCCAAGATCAAGTTGGGAAAATGCAAAAATTCCATTATCCGCCACAGAACCCAAAAAATCCGAACTACTTGCATAAGGACCATAACAATTTAAAACATATATCTTCTCATTAAGACATATTATCTTCCCCTCCAACAAGATTCCTGCACATGTATTATAATGTTTAAGATAAGCCACCAAAGGATTCCAAGCAACCAATAGATCCCTAGAAATATCCTCAACATCTACAACACAACATTCCCACCCAGGAAATAAACGCAGGAAGACCTCACAAGCTTTGTTAGCCAAACACATCATCTCTTGTATCATGACCAAATCTGGCCTTATAAGCTCAAAAATACACTTCAGGGCATTGAATTCGGGTGATCCCCCCACACCCCTGATATTAAAGGACATAAAGATCATTGATCAACAAAATCCATGGCCTACAAATCTCTAAGCAACTAGAAAACATTCGACACTAGAGGGTTCCGAGCAACATCTTTCAATTTGGTAGATAAGGGGATGTAGGGGTTTTCACTAGATCCTTCTCCACCAAGATCTAAACTAGTCCTAGACAAAACCCCCTTTTTGGGATTCTTCTTATGAAGAGTGACGTTCTGAAATTGAATGGAATTGACAGAGGAGACTCCTTCTTTGGATGGCTTATCTAGGAAAATAGGTAATGAATGTTTGACCATAATATCCTTATAGGATAACACAATTTTTTTTTGGTTCTAGCAATCAGAGCTCCAAATGGGATCAAAAACACCTGGGATTTCTTCAAAAAAGGGAGGAACCCCCCCTTTTAGAGACAAAATCGACTCAGTAAATGAAGGAGGATGGATACTGCTCTCAACACCTACAACCCTGGTACCATCATTCGAGCATGATGGGCATGTATAGACCAAAAGATTGCCAGAAGTCTCTAATTTGGCATCCAAAGGAGGAAAAGAATGATGTGAACCCTGCTTTGACAGATGATGGTCCACCTGCACCACAACAACCAGACTAGGACCCCCTACACCCTTCTCAGACTAAGGACACTTTTAAAAAAAAGGCCCATCTTCATCACAGACTATCCCATCAGAAGAGATGAAGGGGCTCAAGTGATCTGAACGATTGCCACATGGGTCTCAACATTAGTATCCAAAGGATTCCTCTCCACATAAGACAAATGGTGTCCCAAAAACTCATGAAAATCAACCCTCACCCCTTCAGTCTGACCTGAAACCCCCATGCCCGACTTAAACTAAGGATTATTTCCAGAGAAAGACCTATCACCACCACAAGGGGCTAAATTGTTTTTAGTAAGGGAAACAATAGGTGAATTTAGAGACCAATTATTCCTGGATAATTCAACAACTCTAATAACTTCTAATTCATCTGAAGATAAAGAACTAAAAAATGAGCGCGAAAACAATTTGAGCTTACTCAAGAATGATGATGCCGACAATGTAGAAGGATCACCTGAGATGATGGATGGGAGATGTGTCGAGATAGAGCGCTCTGCTTCTTGAGCACCCACAAAAAAACTAGGCTTCAAAGGCGCCATGTGAGGTGAATCATCACCCTCAACATCCTAAGAAAGAAAACCTGGACACTGCTTTTTCAGATTCCTAGTCTCCCAACACAAGTGGCATCGAAACAGAATCCAATTATAATCAATTTTTTGGACAAACGAGAAATATCTCGAATTGGTCATCACCTCCATAGGAAAGCCCTTTGTTACATCAAATTTAATGAGAATCACTGCCATCCTCTTATCCTCCCCATAGAGCATATCCTTTTCCATATGTATGAGCCTACCAATATGGTTTTCCAAATATTCAAACACCGAGCGTGACCAGAGTTGGAGAGGGAAGCTTAGGAACAAACACCACAAATGATGTCGCACAATCGGTTCTTTCAAGGGGTTGAAAGTTGAGTGCCAACGGCTAAGAACCAGGGATCCGCTCCCAATAATCCAAGGCTTAGATAAAATGCAAGAGGAGGCTTCCAATGACAGACAACAAAAGCAATACTCTATGTTGACTAAAATGCTAAGATTTAGACAATAGCCCACAAGAGGCTTCCATTGCACCTAAATCTAGTCCAAGAATTCTAGTTGGTTCAATGAAGCATACTCTAGATTCCAACAAGACATATCACCGACAAACCTGCCACCCTATCCATGTTCACATTGCGGCCTACTATCATATGAATCTACTCATCCAAGATTTTGAAATATTTTTGGGCACACCTCACCTTCGCCCTTCTTCCAGTAATGTGCATGCCCCCTTTCCCCTTCCCATTTGCACCAGAACCAAGATACTCACCGCCCTTCACAATGCCCACGATATCAAGAATTTTGTCAGAAGAAACCCTAGGGTTTAAACCGCCATTTGTACAAACCTCCCCACCTTTCGAAACCAACAAAGAGCCCAAACCCAAAGAGAATAAAAGCTTAGGGGTCAAATCCTTAGACAAATGAAACTCTCTTCCATGAGGAGAAAAACCCTTAACCGACCAAGTCTAGTCACCCAATATAATCGGTGTGTGAGTACCATTTGACCCCAAGTTCACACAAGCCATATCCACAACATCTCTGTCACATAACAAAATGTCAAAATCACGACAACGGTATCAAAATTCCGAGTCAGTACAAAAAGTACCACCATCTGGAGTCCCGTCCTGATTGTGGTCAGGCCATGCAACCGAGTCCTCCACCCACGATCACAACAGAGGACACATAACAACACTCATGGTCACACTAAGGGGAGAGTTACTCAGAAACCCCTAGAGACCCACCTTGCAAAACCCTCTCTCTATCAGAAGAACAAAATCTCCACCATTGATAAATAATAGTCAACTTAAAACCACAACCACTTCCCACTTTTTTACATGGTCGGTACTAGGTTCTCTAGGAGTAGAGAACTGAATTATGTGAGTTCTACCACAACAGAACTGAACACCAAGGATATTGAAAGGTAAGTAAACCCTAACTAGGGTTTTGTAGAGATTCAACCATTAATTGCATCTTTGTCAAAACCAAATCCCCACATCTTTAACTAAGACATAACATCTTTATGCTATTTTTTTAAAAATCCCCACATTTATGCTAAAAATGTTGACATAGCATCTTTATGTTATTGTTTTTCTAGTGACAACCTTTTTATGTTATTATTTTTCTAGTGACAACCTTTTTAAGGAGTTGGCTAAACCTTTTACTTTTGAACTTTTTGAATATTTTTTCATTCGGCTATAAAATCTTTCTTAAAATTTAAAATTTCAAATCACAAATTTTCATTGTTTAAATTAGTTTTTTTATTGAAAAATGAAATATTTACCATTCCAACAATTTTAAGTAGCTTTCAGCTTAAAAATTAAAATAATAAAATAAATTTAACAGTCCAAAACTTAAAACGCTGTTTTTAATGTATATAGCTTCACTAATTGCGCTGCCTGTCGATGAAAAAAATATTAAAAATGAGTTAATTGGGCTGCATGTCGATGAACCATTATTGAAAATGAGTTTTAAAAATATCTGTAGAGACGTGCATAAAGTAGACCTTAAAATATGTCCTTCGAATTGTTTTATGAAAACCTGTTTCCGTATTAAAAATGTAATAATAATATGGTCAACAGAGTAATTGTCACTTTGTCATACAAGGCGTTTACTTACGTTGTAATGTGAGGCCTTTGGACTTGGTCTGGACAAGTGCTAACATTAGTTTTTCAGTGTCATTTTTCAGTCATGGCGACCAGTGCGACTATGTCGATGGAACGTGAGACTGCGAATGGATTCAGGAAGAGAAGGGTGTGCATCATAGGAGCAGGTATGAGTGGCCTCGTTGCAACCAAGTATTTACAAAATCTGAATATGGATACCATAGTATTCGAAGTAAAAGAAGGAAGTGGAGGAGTCTGGAGAGAAACATTTGCGTCCACTAGGGTGCAAACTCCTCGCCATGAATATGAATTCACTGATTTTCCATGGTCAAAACATGTAACTCACAAACATCCCACTCACTCTGAGGTTATGGACTACTTCCAGAGCTATGCCATGCATTTTGGATTGCTTCATCACATTCACTTCAATTCCAAAGTGGTGGAGATTCGATATATTGGCCAAGAATATTGTGAAAGCAGTCTGGAACATGCTGGATTATGGAGTAAAAACGGAGGCCCGTATGCAGACAGTGCAGTTTGGAATGTGGCTGTGCAGAAAAGCAATGCAGAATCCATAGAGGTAGAGAATGAAACTAGTATAGATCAATAGGTTTGCTTCTTGATTATTTTTTAGATGTCCAAGCATTGTTTATTTACTCGGGGATTTAAAGATCGGTTTTAGTCAATGTTGACAGATCCATGTAAACTCCAGTCCCATAGGAAAGTCTCCCTCTTTTTAATGAAAATTGAATGATTGTCATTTTAAGGCATATGCAATATTCTGGTCTGGTGTTTTGTTTTTCAAGTGATACTCACTGTTCTGACATGGGTGGGAAATTTTTATGGTGGGGGCAGTAAAACAATATCCTAAAATAGTATTTTTTCCCAAACTATCAGAAAAATAATCTCTCTGTAAACAAGGCAGCTGCATATCTAAACCTGGATTTACAGGGTTCTCTGCTGGTGTTTATATTCAATACACCCCGGCCTACATTCTATAAACCATTAAAGCTACATAGGAACATACCAAGTGTTAATGAATTTCCCATCCGCGCCTCAGCTGTAAAGCACTTCCTTGACTGGGCGCAACAAAGTTTTGATTTTGCTTAACACAGTGGAGATTTATACTGATTAGTGTTTGTTTGTGTTGGTTTATCATCCAGTGGCATCGTTTTGATTTCCTTGTTCTGTGTATTGGTAAATATGGGGATCTGCCAAAGATCCCATCATTTCCTCCAAATAAAGGACCAGAAGTATTTCAGGGAAAAGTTTTACATACCAGGGACTACTCATTCTTGGATGAAAACGGTGCCTATGAGCTGATCAAGGAAAAAAGAGTTGTAGTTATTGGATCCCAGAAATCAGCAATGGACTTTGCTGTGGAATGTGCAGATGCGAATCGAGGTATGTTACACATTACAAATATGATAGAACTTGTGTTTCCATTCATTCAATTCAATTTTTATGGGGTTATTAATAGTAATGGGTTCTCTGACTCTCTAATTCTTGGAAGGAGAAGATGGCCATCCTTGTACTGTGGTCTTCAGAAGAGCACACTGGGCAGTTATTTCTTATGAGCTCTTCGGATTGCCTGTGCAACTCTTTTATAATTCACGTTTTGCACAGTTCTTACTAGAAAGGCCTGCTCAGGGTTTTCTGCACAGCGCACTATCACGCCTATTTAGACCACTGGTATATTTTCCCCTATCTTATTAGATGACTCGTTTTTAAAAGCATGAATAAAATATCATGGATAGATTTTAAACTCGTTTGTAAAAGCTGTTTGCTGAAGTTTGAGATCTATATGTAAAAGCTGTTTGCTGAAGTTTTGTCATTCATGAAAACAAAATTCTGCCAAAGATTTTTCAATATTGTGAGGTATATAAACCAATGAAATTAAACATTCTACATACACATAATTGATATGGCTCTGGGTTTATTTTTAAGTCGAGTTTTGGGGTGGATCCATCCGTTCTTCCAAGCCCATGTAACAATGCTTTGAATCTGATGATGCATTATATGCATTGAATATGGACAATAGCAGAAGCCCATCCCCCATATAAGGTGAAGGTGAGAGGTTAATCCATGGACTCTTTTGTCTGGTGTAACAGTGCATTGAATCTGGATGATGTGTTATGTTATGTCATGTATTAAATATGAACAATAACATACCGTTTAAATTTGGGTGTCATATACAACACAAACTCATCCAAAGTACACATGAGGTTGCTAAGGGCCTAAGGCCATGGATCTTCTATACCAGTGTAATAGTGTATTGAATTTAGATGATGCATTTTGTTATGTGTATTAAATATGAATATGAACATGAACACTAACACAAATCATCTAAATTTGGGTTTCATGTACTCTTGATGAGAATCTCATGAGTTTGGATTTAATTCATGGATTTTGTATAAGATTGAGTTTGGATTTAATCCATGGATTTTGTATAAGATTATTTTAGTAGCATTTTATTTATTAGTAACAATATCTCCCATATTGAACTGTACAATGCTCCTCTCTGCATAATACTGTAAATGCATTCTCAGTGTTACACTATATAATGCTCTTTTCTGTATAATAATGTAAAAACATTTGTATTGTTGGTCTTTTCTTAAAGTTTGATAGATCAAAGTTGATATAAGTAGACTTAACCATCATCATGATTACAATTTTTTTTTTCTCCATTTTAATGCTAATGCAGAGATGCAGAGATGGGCAATCTTCAAGTTCATGGAGCTTTACCTATGCTGGAAACTTCTCTTGCGGAAGTATGGTCTTGTTCCAGATCACAGCTTTGTTGAGGAGTTATCTTCTTGCAACGCATCAACATATCCTGATAATTTGTTTTCAAGAGCAGAGGAAGGCTGCATACTTTTTCGAAAGTCTCCCAATTGGAGTTTCTCCAGTAAGGGGGTTGTACTAGATGATGGAACAGAGGTGGAAACTGATCTTGTCGTATTTGCTACCGGTTATGATGCTGAAAAGAAACTCAAAACCCTACTCCCAGAACCTTTTTCGGATGTTCTGGAGAAATCAGCTGGTGTAGTTCCTTTATACAGGTCTGGTTACTACTTTCTGTTCTCTTCTCTGTATTTTCCTTATGGTAACTCAATTGAGGGAAGAAAATGCATAAGAATAAGTTCATGTAACCCTCAAAGTCTAAATTACTTTCATCTTCTGACAATGAACAAACAGGGGGCTCATCCATCCACACATTCCTCATATGGCAATTCTTGGCTATTCGGAAAGCTTATCAAATGTGTATTCTTCTGAAATGCGTTCTCGATGGCTATCCCATTTTCTGTCTGGCAAATTTGTCCTTCCGAGTATGAAGGAAATGGAGATAGATATAGACAACCACTTCAAGCATTGGAAGAGAACTACACCTTTCTATTGGAAATCCTGCCATGGGGCTTTTCATATATGGGACAATGAAAATCTTTGCAGGGACATGGGATGGAATCCAATGCGAAAGAAGAATTGGTTTTCCGAGCTCTTTTCTCCATACAGTAATCTTGACTATCGAGAGATGTAGATCATACTGGACACTGCTCAACGAACTAATAAGGCTAGAAGTTTGCCTAAAATGCTACTGCTTCTCCACTATCGATAAACTGATCTTGGTATTTGATTCCGATTATTGATTTAATATTGAAATCCTTGTGAAGCACATCATGAGGAAAAACTTTCTAAGTTAAACTTTCTGTAAGAGAGCACTAATAAGGCTAGAAGTTCGCTCAAATTGCTTCTGCTTCTCATCGATTTTTTGTAATTTCCAACTTAGCTTCTATAAACCTTCACTACTTGATTGTTGATTTAAGATTGAAAACCTTCAGTATGTGATTGTTGATTTTATATTAAAAACCTTCAGTATTTGATTGCTGAATTAGAATTGAAATCCTTGTAAAGCATATACGAGGAAAAAAATTCTACTACACTTTCTATAATAAAATCCTATACAAATTGGATATGTTTTTGTCTTTGGCAACTTCTTCTCTGCTTCTTATTATTCCACCTGGATTACACTATTTCGTAAATGTGATGTCCGCTATTGACATCTCTTGCCCAGTTTAAAATACCAAAAGCAATAAGTTTCAATGCCATAACTTATGGTTCTCTTAACACATGAAAGAAGTTGCTTCGTTGTTTATCAATGTTGTGGTTCAAGCTCTCTGGAAAAATTGGTTCCAAAAATTAATAGAACTAAACAACATACAATACGTTTCCATCAACTTCAAGCTGTTGGATGCTTTCTGCAAGTTATGGTTCTCTTAGCACATCAAAAAAGTTGCTTCATTGCTTATCAATGTTGTGGGTCAAGCTCTCTGAAAAAAAAATGTTTTCAAAAATTAATAGAGAAGTATTTTCTTGTATTATTGCATGCACTAAACAACATGCAATACTTTTCCATTAACTTCAAGCTGTTGGATTTTAACCGTCCTTCATATGGATTTGGTTGGTTATCTAGTATAATTTCTGATCTGATTCATTAAGTTTGAATGTGACCCAAATCGTGATCTGATTCTTTAAGTTCGAGTGTTACCCAAATCGTCAACCTTCAGATGGAATTGGTTGGTTATTTATTTATCATCTAGTATAACTTTTTATGTGAATCAATCAGTTTGAGTGTGATCCAATTAGTCTCAATTCATCAAATAGTTTCTCCTCATCTCTCACCTCCACTAACATGTTTCAGATGTTGGTGCATAGACATAGAGACATGGTGAATTTTTACTACTGGATCCATCATCCAAATGGACTATGATTGTGTATGGAGAATATGTCCCAAAATTAAATTAAGGCCACTTTGTTTGGCAACAACGGGCCAACAATGTGGTTATTGCAGACAGTATGATGCCTTATTTTGTTTATACATTGAGGCATCGGTATTATATGATTTCTAAATTCCCTTGATTTGGTTAAGTATGGTTTTGTTTAGAGAATGTGTATCAAAATTCATATTTATTTATTTATTTTTGGTCAATATGAGTTATTTGACGATAGTAAAATATTTTGTTGGATATGTGCTTTGAAGTATAAATGTTATATAATTATGATTTCTTTTATGGATTATTCAGGATTGTAAAATATTGTATTTTTTATGTGTTTTGACATACAAATGTTGTATAATTATAAGTGTGACCTTTCCTTCCATCAATCCGATTGATAGAGGGGAACATGAATTAAGTATGGGCTTTTAAATTTCGTCCAAATTTCATAACATATAAAATATGTGTGCATATGCATAACTAAATATATACAACTGAAATAAACTCTATCCACACACATCTAGCAGGCATATACGAACTCAATCATCACAGGCATCAAATAAAAACATTGTACATTGAAATACGAAAGAATACTTATCTTCATCCAACACAGATTCAATCAACTAGTTGTGTAAGAGCAATTTTCCACTAGGGCGAAGGAAACACCTACAGGCTTCTCTCTTTCATTCCACAACTCGTTCTGCTCTCTATGCTCAACAAAATGCTCATATAGAGCTCTACAGGGGTCTCACTCAGTCATCATAGCCTTGACCACAACAACACCTGTGCCACACAACAACCTTCTGGGCTCAGGCGTCCCCTTCATCGATCCACGGTTCTCTTGGGTGATAAATCTTGCTAGGTGCTTCTAGTGTGTGCATAGAAGAAGTCCAATCTGAAATGTGTTGTTGGAAAACTACTTGTAGCTTTAATTTGTGACTTCTCAAGTACCTGTGAGTAGAAAAACTCAATGGGTAAGGGTTCCTAGCTTGCCCAACCTTTGCGCTAACCTACAACCATCTATCTTCCCTTCCAAATCTGCAGTTTTGTCTCTAATTTTGAATTTTTGGGTTACATAGTTTGGTAATGGTCACAGACATCAAAGGGGATCTCTGCGTAGTGTAGATATCCAGGATAGAATGATAGAATGAGTGTTGAATCCAAGGGATATGAGATAATGGTGAAAAGACAACTGACATAGCTTCTGACCATAAAAGAAATGACTCTTGATAGTTTCAAACTGACTTCTGACATTAGATAGATTACAAATGTACATTCGACCCTATACTTCGATAACTACAAGAGGTGACTTTTCCCACCAAGCTCACACATGCATTCAATGATTGGAAATAGTCAAGAAAAGGTGATTGGCTCATTTAATTCACATGGAAAAAATAGGATGAGTTCTAAGGTTGAGACTTGGAAGCAAAGGATTTAGTCTCCTATAAGCCCCCTTTCCTCTCCCCCTTTGGTGGAATCATAAGCCCTCTAGTGCTCTTTACACAGCTATATTGGACCATGTTATTATTTATGCAACATGATATTTACATATATTTTGAGTTAGCATGAAAAACCAACCATATGGTCCAATAACAATATTTACATTATACATGCCTAGCCATTCACTGGTTGAGCCTTGGCCTTGAGCTCCGCACTAGAAATCCATACTAGCATATTTACATCATTTACATAATTTTGGTTAAATATATTCCAAGTCAAAACCACGGGTATTACAATAAGTCCTTACTCTCTTTAAAAAAAGTAGCAAGGAGCAAGAAAGGAGGAATAAGCACTATTGTGTTTGAGATTATTTTTATTCTATTTCATTATGTAAGTATGCATTTATTTAGATTTTGATTGCATAGTTTTTTTTCAATGTGGTTCACAACCCCAAAGAGGAGTTGCTACATCCACGAGAAGAATTCACAAGGGCACACCCGAAGGGACATCGCCCTGTCGAATCTGATTACAGAGCCTAACCCGATGGGGACATCAAGTGAGGCCCTTATATATCTATGCATAGCCACCCAAGGATTTGACCCTAGGACCTTCTACTTACAACTCATAGCTCTCAACCACTTGAGCTAACCCATCGAGCTATTTTGATTACATATTTGTTATTCACTTGGTGTATTTCAAGAGATCAAAAGTTGAAATTTATCCACTTTAATCACTTAGTTCATAAACATATATTGTGCCTAAGTCCCTTGCTCTTGATAACTACCTAAGCTTCAAAATTTTGAGAGGTTAGGCTAGAGGTCCAAGGTAAAGAGTTCCCTTGCCTCTTACTCTCGAGTCCATAATCCTCAATTCCCAAGTATCTCTATTTGGAAGTCTGAGCTCAAGAAATCATTATTGTCCTTAAGAAGGTCGATTTTTAACATTAAAGCCTTAACTCCTAAGTAGTTTTCACATTTTGAGGTAGGGGAACATGGAGGTCATGCTTTCAAATTATTTTTCCAAAAGCACAACCTCTCGAGCAACACCACCATTTTGACACTCAAGGATCAAGAAAAATGAAATAGATCCATCAATAATGTTGCACTCCTAACTGAAATCCCAAATGGTTTCCATTTGGAGGTTGGAGTTTAGGGATGTGATCTATGTTTATTTCATTGTGAATGCTACTTTCCCATATCCAACACCGAAATGGCCCCTTTGTTTGGTGATTTAGGAATCAAGTATTGGAACTTCATGTAATGTTATTATGATGTGGACAAATTGGGCAAGCCCAAAAGGCTTTTTAATTCATAAATATGGAATCAAATCCTACATAAAGTGATGTAAACAACATCTAATCCACAACATTCTCATTGTCTAGACCCAAATAAATCATTGATCTCACTCAACACTTACATAGGGAATCAAATGGATTCCTAATTTCCTATATAACATAACAAATTATCACCTTGTTATATACTTAGGCTCCCACATGAGTGTAATGCTAATACATTAATATAAGTTGGTGACATAGGCTAGACCATCAACCAATTTACAATGCCCTCGATCATGTACAATGCCTATGTGAATCTCCTTCTACAAATGCTCCTTTAAGAATATATCAACTGCACCTGAGCATCCATTGCCTTACAACTACTATCAATTTCCACTTATACAGATATTAAGTGAAATGAACATGAGAGTCTAGGCCTTCATTAGGCTTGCAACACTGTCATGATTTTGGGATGCATGGAAGGGTGCCACAATTTGGGACATGTGAAAGATGGATGTTGCACATCATGCTTTCCATATTGAAAGAAATATTTTAGAACCACTAAATACATCTATCTTCTTTTGTATTTTCCATTAATTAAAATAGTATATCAAATATCTAAATATCAACAACCAACTTACTTTAATCAGTGCAACATTAAATAGTATATATCCAATCTATCAATAAAATACTCAAACTACACTAACAAATATTAGTTTAAGCTTGCACCAAATAAGTGAGCAACAAATTGAACAATTTTAATAATCATATTGTTGATTGCTAATTCCAATTCTAGTTGATGCATAACACCACTCTAAGGCAATAAATACTTGATTTTTTTTAGGATGGTATTCTATCCATTCCTCATTTTCCTTCTACACTTCTTCTTTATGCTTCACTAGAAGAATGGAATTCCCCATCTCTGCTTCATCACACTTATCTTCATTCTCTATCACAAGAGCCTTGGTTCCATCTTGTCGATTATTTTCAACCTCATAATCTACAATATTAAGAAATTTTCTCTCGTCTACAACTACCTGCATAGGAAGGAAAACAAACTCTTCTCTCTAGTCATTATTTTCTCCCATGTTATCAAAAACATTGTATTCTTCTCTAACAATATTGAAATATTCATTATCAACATCTTTCTCAGATGCAATTATCTCCACGAGAAGGTATATACTCTCTTATCTACTCAATCTTTTCATTTTCCATCTTTCTTTTTTCTCCAGTTCCCTTATTCTAGTTGTCCTTATGGATTAGATATCTTCTTTTCTTCATAGTCCTTCTTCACACTCTTTACTTAGTATTTTGATCACTTGCATCTATTCCATTATCCATTCTTTATCTTTTTGTCTTAGTCTCTTATATCCCTTCACCATTTTTCTTGCGCAAACTAAGATCAAACAACTAATAAAACTTGCTACATCCTCTTTTATTCCTCTAAGGATCTATTTTCTCTAATACCAAGGGGTAGGCCCAAAAGAATTTTTAATTCATAAATTTGGAAAAGACTCTTACATGGTGATGTAAATAATCTTTGATCCACATCATTCTCGTTGTCTTGACCCAAACAATTGACACATCTTAGGTAGCTCTTACACACGAAATCAAATGAATTCCTACACAACAGGTCAAAACACTGTATTGTTACATAATTTTAGGCTCCTACATGAGCATAATACTAACACATTAATAGCAGTGGGCCACATACGCTACAATAGTGACATTTAGTTAATTTACCATGCCCTTAGACACGTACACTTCCTCTATGTGTCTCCTTTTGCAAATTATGTTATGAGATTATTTGCACTGCTCTTGATGCTCTACTACCCTACCACCATTACCTACTTCCACCTATACACAAATATTAAATGAAACAACCTTGAAACACGGGTCTTCATTTGCATGCAGAGATGGCACGATTTTGGGACATGTGGAAGATGGATTATCTATATCATCTTAGCACCTAGTGATTTTTCTAGGTCAATATATAATATGCTCAGTTGTGGACCACCATTGTTAGGGTCCTTCCCTATCCTCCCTAGTTACAAATACTTAGGAGTTAGTTAATTAATGTATGAGTCCATCCTCATAATGGGTCATCCTTATGGAATAATTCCCACGATGTATTTGGTATTCATTAATGTTGGGACCATTAGTGGTTAGGGTTTGGTTAATGAGAAACTATTTATAGAGGTAAGCAACTAAATAATGTTTTTTCAAAGATTATCATTGTATTGGAACACTGTAACTCATTTGGAGGTTCTCTCTCAAAGAGGCCAATGCACATTTCTCTCCTTTTGGTATATCAATAAAGGGTTCTATTTGTACATGTGTTATATTTTAGTTTTTCCTCTTTTATTTCCTATAGTGTGAATATATTTATATCTAAGACTCTTAAATTATTTGTATTTTGTATATAATTAAGTACATTGGAAGTGGTATTATAGATCTTTCTTGTGCCAACACATACCATAGTTTTAGTTTTTTTTAATTGGATAGAGTCATGCTCCAACATGTATAAACACATAGATCTAACATTGAGTGGGCCAAAACATAACTGGGAAGCATACACACACATAATATAAAAGAGGTCACCTAGTTGGACATCCTTGTACATATATGCTGGTAGCTAATAAGTAGTATTGCATTAGACAAAACATGTTCATGGATTTGATCTTCCATAGACCCTCATGTATACTAAATGCTCCTTAGGTAAGCATGAAATCACCTTGACAAAATCCTTATGATCATATGTCAGCATAGTACACTAAGAAGATCACTCTAACTTGCATAATAATCAAGTAATATGGATAAGGTTATGGTTGATCCTCCTTAGATATCATTGTGAAAGATGAATGGATTACTATTGTTGGAAACCCTAGGCTATATTAAATAATAATAACACCTAACATTCCTTTGTTGTTAAGACCTTATCGAACCTATAGAGTGTAGCCAATGAAATTCCTACACAACTTGGAATATCTATAATTTGAAAATTTGGCTAGTACAATAAAATATTGACAATGAAAAGAAAACAATACAATACAAGCCTTACCAAACCATTGTGGGTCACTTATATTAACATAATCCTATGTAATGGTGATCCCATTGGTATAGCTAATCGCTAACCTTTCTAGATGATCCCCAACAATTCACTAATGCTATTGGAAAAGATGAATGGGAAACTTCCATGACAAAAGAGTATTCTTCCTTGATGAAGAATCAAACATCGGATCTCATTCCTCTTCCTGAGGGATGAAAACTAGTTCATTGCAAATGGGTTTATAGAACCAAATATGTTGTGGATGGTTCTATTGACAAGCACAAGGAACGACAATGGCCAAAGGATTTATGCAAGTTGAAGGGATTGATTATTCCAATACTTTTTCCCCTATTTCCATGATGAATTCCATACGTCTTGTGCTTTCTCTTGCTTCCTCCCAAGACTGGTCAGTTTACCAGATGGATGTGAAAGCGCTTTTTTCATGGGGATTTACATGAGAAAATATACATGGAGCAACCTCTTGGTTTTGTGCAAAACTCTTCTCTTGTATGCAAGAGTGGATATTCATTGTATGGTCCCAAACAAGCTCCTCGATCTTGGTATGAGAAGATGGATAGTTTTCTAATCACTTGAGGGTTCCAGCGTGTCTTTCTGATCCTACTGTTTACATTAGAAGGTAAGGCACCAATATCCTACATCTAATTTGTATGTGGATGAGTTAATCATCACATGGATTTCCTCATCCTTGATTCAAAATGTTTAATGAGCATTGGTAGAACAGTTTGATATGACAGATCTTGGTCTTTTGCACTATTTTCTTGGTTTGCAAGTTCTTCAGTCTCTAGAAGGGATCTTCCTTTTTCAGCAGAAGTATGCACTTGTCTTACTCCATCGCTTTGGCATTGTTTATTGTAAGTCAACACCTACTCTGTTTCAGTCAAATGTTACTCTTTCCACTGGCTGCTCTTCACCATGAGTCAATATGTCGTTGTATGAAAAACTAGTTGGGAATCCACTGTATTTGACCCATACAAGACCTGACATATCCTTTGTAGTTGGGCTTGTATCTCGGTTCTCAACTTCTCTCATTATCCTCATGAGAGTCACTGGAAGGCATCTAAGCGCACTCTTAGGTGCATTTGAGGCACTACCAAGTTTGGAAATTAGTACACCTAGAGTGCTTCTCTGCTTAAGGGTTTCACTCATTCTGTTGATGATTGAAAGTCCACATCTGGATTTGTTTATTGCCTTGGGTTTGCTCCTATTTCCTGGTCTTGTAAGAAGCAACCAAGAATTGCATTATCTTCTACATAGGTTGAGTATCGTGTAGTTGTTCTTAATAGTCAAGAATTCCTTTGGCTTCAACAACTATTGACGAAGTTTGGCATTCTGCAAGACCATCCCACTACTCTTTGTTGTGATAATTAGAGTTCCATACACATCTCTCGCAACCTAGTTCAACTTTAAAGGACAAAGCACATTGAGATTCACATGCACTTCATTTGGCAGCTCATCCATGATGGTGTTCTTATCTTGGAGTGTGTTCCCATTGAAGAGCAGGTTGTTGACATCTTCACTATTTGAACCTTTGGCATCCCCTCATTTTCTTCAGTTATGATCGATGCTTGGGGTGAAGGAAGTTGTCCTTGGGGGGTCATCTTGAGTCCTCCTACCTTCACTTTTGTTTATGTTGTATTCTCTCTTTTGGGGAGGAGTTTTTTCTTACGAGTTTTTCTCATTTTCTTCAATTACAAGATTTTGTACATGGGTACCTCATAAGGCATGGTTGTTGGGACACGTCTTTGTTTTCTTTTGTTTGTTCTCTACGTTTCGCTTATGGGGGGGTGTCAATGTTTTGTATTTCTCATGCATCATTTTATGATGCATACAACCTTTGTGAATTGTAAGCTCACCTAAGCAAACTCATCCTAGCTATTTTTAGCGATTTGCCAGGTCTCTCCTTTGATATAAAGGAGAGACAATTTCATGTATTTTGCATTGTTTAGATCAATAGATCATTTCTTTTCTCTATAAAAGATTTTGGTATAGAAATTTCTTGGCATACCTATGCTTGTTTTTTCACATTCTCAAACCCTAATATTTTATTTTCTATATAATTTTTAATTTTTTCTTCAAATATCAACTTCTTATGCACCTAATTAGCTTAAGTTCATCAATGAGAATTGCAAAGTTCATCAGCTATGCCTCATCCCCATGAAAATCTTTAAAAAATGTCTCAATAAAAATAGCAAAAAAATGCTTGAACTCCATGAAAATGAGATCTAAAACGAATGTATACCCTTTCGTATTGAAATTAATACTAACCCTTTAAAAATTAATCATCATAAACGTATACCCTCCATTGAATCCAAGTAATGAAATAGGACCTTAAGAAAAGGATCAGGCGTACAAAAAACATGTGCCAGGAAGTATGGGATGGGATTTGCCTATTAATTTATGGTTTAAATTATGTGTATAAATAATGGACACATAACCTCAAAGTACTAAGGTGGGATTTAATTAGTGTAAAATATTAATATAATAAATGGCAATTTCAATTTAAATATCATTCCGTTCCATTTCATGTGCTTCCCATTCCATTTGCCACTCAACGTGCAGTCCCAGCTTTTTCCAGTGCTGCTAACATCCATTACTTCCCAAAATCCAAAGCCAGGAAGTCAATCAACTTGTAAAACATTAAACCTTTAAATATTATCCTATTACATTCCATGTGCAGTCGCAGCTTTTCCCAGTGCTGCTGCTGCTGCTGCTCCTACCAATTCATCAACTACTTCCCAGAATTGAGAGCCACTGCTCATAGAAGGTCAATCAACGTGTAAAACATTAAACCTTTAAATATTATTCAGTCCAGCTTTTTCCAACGCTGCTGGTCCTGCCAATTCATCCATTACTTCCCTGAATCCAGGGCCACCCTCGTAGGAAGAGGGAATAAAACAGGTAACAAATATTAGGAAAGCTGAGCCTGTCCAAATCTCGACACTGATGGCAAACAGAAGAGTAACTGCGGAGTTTGGTGGTGGCCTCCTAAGGCTGTATGAAGATGGATCCATCGAGCGCCGCCATGAGATTCCAGTCCGTTGCTCTAACGGGGCCTTTCTTGATGGCGTTGCTTCCACAGATGTATCGCTCGACGACACCACCGGTGTGTGGGCGCGTCTCTATCTTCCTAACAACGATGCAGAGCTCAGACTGCCGATCGTCGTATACTTCCACGGAGGCGGTTTTTGCGTGAGAAGCCCTTCGGACCGAGAGATTCATTCTTTTTGCTGTCGGATGTCGGTCATCACGAGGTCGATATGGGTGTCGGTGGCCTACAGACTCGTCCCGGAGCATCGACTGCCGGCAGGATGCGAGGACTGTATCGAAGCCCTTGCATGGCTCAACCGCGTTGCCCGACACGAGGTCGAATCCCTGTGGCTCTCACGCCACGGGGACTTTGAGCGTTGTTTTTTTAGCGGGAGAGAGCGCAGGGACAACAACCTATAATGCCATTATAGAGAATTTCTACATTGCACAAAAATTGTGTAAGGGATATAGGTTTCTAGATGAGATAGTGAAGAAAGTCATAGATCACAATCCCAACACATACAATAATTTTATCCATTATTATAATAGGTACAGTAATTGTGAAGAGACATGGAATGTGCATGGGAGAATGGTCAGGAGTGGATGCCTTCTGCATTCCAAAATATACATGTCACTGATGAAACCTCTCAAATGCCTCAAGAGTTTCAGTTAGAAAACATACCTTTGCAATCCTTTCTAAAACAATCTGGATGGTCTTATGGGTGATTAAACTAACATCATTATATGTGTTTCCCACAACAATTCCCATGCGATGTCAAATTTTCTCATTCTTGCAAGAATAAACATCTGATTATATGCCTCTGATGTGTGAGAATAACCAAGCTGGTGGCCCACCCAAAAGAAAAACTGCAAAGCCCTGAGTCCATTTCCATGGCTATACCTTGATCTTTTACATGCTATTTCTACCACTTTTAGTGAAATCTACACCATATTGCATTAATGAAGGTACCATGCTAGGCCTTGATCTTTTACATGCTATTTCTACCACTTTTAGTGAAATCTACACCATATTGCATTAATGAAGGTACCATGCTAGGCCTTGAAGGTGAGTGGACATTTATAATTTTGAATATTGTTTATGGATCAAGGAATGCATGTCGATGGTGTTAATTTGCTTATGTGCATTGTATGTTGGGGTTCTTTTTTCTCCCACTAGCGATTGATTTGTGTTCTGAAAAACCTAACATAGAAAGTAGATGTTTGGACGGTTTATTGTGTAGAGAATAACCATTTGGCTTGATATAGTTATTGGGCATCCAAAAAATGTGAAAAAAATGAAGTTCTTTACAATGTCTATGATGGTGAGGATTAGATATGCAATGAATATACCTCTGGTGCTACCCCAATTCTAGAACATCTTTCTTGCTATACTCCACATTATTTTCATTTTCTTCTACATCATGCCCAACTCTGTTCATTAGCAAAAGAAAGCTCAACAAGAGAGGAAGAAGGATTTGGTACTGACCATCATTGCATAGTTCAGGGATTGATCTAGAGCCCACTGAAAATGTTTTTGGATAGTTCTTGTCATAACAAGAATTCCAGGAATTTAATATCACATATATCAAAGCCATGAAAAATTTGTATGCGTAGAAATTTTTCTAATTTCATTCTAAATGTGTGGCAAAGTTTCCCATCCACCAAACTATGTAAACATTTTTTCAAACCTTTACATTATTTTTTGTTTTTTTAAACCAAAAATTTATTGTTTATCTAAAATTTTAATCATAAACATTGTCATGTCATTTAAATCTAGCCATTCAAATTTGAAAATAAATTAAATTATTTATTATTATTCTATTAAAAATAATAATAATAAAATTACACACTAACTTTATATAAAACAAAGTTTAGAATCTTTCATTTTTATATGGATGCAAAATAATTAAAACATGCAGAACATATAGTCACCTGCCTATGACACAAAACAAGGTGGAATACTTGGAGCAAAAACATGGTGGTACTTTGGGAGCAAAACTAGATGCTATACTAGACATTATTGTAGAAGCAATACTTGGTGCTAAACCTACCAACAATTAGGAAGCTAAATTAAGTGCTAATCCTGGCTTAAATCTTGGCACGACTTAAGGATCCAAACTAGGTGCAATTATTGGCTTAAATATTGGTGCAATTCCTAGTGCAAAAGAAGAAGTTAAACTTGGTTCTAACCCTAGCACTATGGGTGATGTTATTTTTGGTGCAAAAGGAAGAAAAACTAGGCGTTATTGAGATCGTTGTGCATGGCACGATTCTTGGCACTAAAGTGGACAAAATTAACATCCAATATAATGCCTAATTTCAAAAAAGGATGCAAAAAATGCTAGGAGAAGCACCATCTTGTGAAATAGCACCGACTTTGCCTAGAAAATGAAGAAAAATACACTAAAAGTGTTAGTGGACTCCAAAAAGGGAGCTAAAAGAAATGCTAATCATAGGGTTTTGTTCTAGAGATATGGGATTAAAACATAGGGTCTATTTGTTGAGGGATATAATTATCAAACCCTAATACCATTTCCCCCTCATAATAACATATACATCAACCCTCATCTTGAAATCAAAAGCAAGCTATCCCTGTTAGCATTATTCTCCTAATCCTAAGTCCTAGACCACCTAATGTGTATCTAGGGATATAGTGTCTATCCTAAGTTATTATGCACTTAATTATGAGAGCCATCAGGTAATTTACGGTTATAGATGGTTAAGGAAAAATGTTGTATAAATTTAATCTATTTGTGAATAAACAAATGAACTCCACTCTTTCTTTCCTTTTATGCCACTTCTTGACTTTATTTTATTTTATTTTATGCCACTTCTTGACTTTATTTTATTTTAGTGTCTTCTCCATGGTAGTGATCCATGACCGATTGAAATTGATTGGCTTCTTTTAACATGGTAGATGCACATGCAAAGTCCAAGCAAATCCATCTTTTCCATAAAGGTAAAGAGTCGATGCAAGCCTTGAGAGACCACGTTGCCAATGTAGAAGGGAAGTTTCACATGCTGTATTGAGTAACATCACACTCCAACAATTTTGCAAACTATGGCCAAGCGTATCGCGATCAAACTAGACACCTTCTTCATAAATTGCATCCTTCAGTCTACTTTCTTATATGATATCGTGATCTATTTATTTCCCCTAGAATAACCAACGCAGAAGACTAGATGAAAGGATATTTTCTAAGAGCGATCTCACTCAACAATTTGAATATTCTTCATCATTTTATACATAAATTATATGGAAATTTCTTGAAGCATTTGTGAAGAGAAACAATGATGTGAAGTAATCCATTTACAAATAAGAAAGAGAGATTCAAACCTTAAATCAAGGTAATTTTTAAGTATTTAAATAGTTTATCTAAACATGGTGTTATAGGTTTCGGGGGAGATGGAGCTCTTAGGGTTTTGCGATATAGTTTTGGGGTTTTTTCCTGCAGAATACTGACAATGTCGCTGAAACACCTTGGAGTCCAGCTAGCCTATGGGTTAGCTTTAGTACCAACCAAGGAATTAAAAAGTGGGAATTTCTATCTATTGTTTCAGTTTATTCGTCGGTTTATTCTGCAGGAACTCTCCTTTGCCTTATCTTTACAATTTATTTTTGGCATTTTCTGCAGTTGCTATCCTTGATCGTATTTCTGGGGTTTAGATCTCTTTGTTTCTAATTTGGCTGGTTTTCTATATTTGGGGCTACATTTAACTGATTTTTCTATTTTGAGGTGATAGTGGGGTCTACCGTCCTTCACACTCCCTAGTGGTAAGGACATATGTTTTGATGGAGAGTGGGGCATGTGGTGATGTTGTCGAGACAAGTGGGTTTAGATCTAGTAAGGAAACCCTAGATCTGCATTGCGGTGAGGAAAATCTTCATTATTCACATTTTGTCCCCTCGCGCTCCAGGAGAGGGGGAAGTGGCTGTAGCATTGATACTGGCATTTTGGAGACGAGTAAACCCCTGGTGGGTTCTGTTTCTCGGGATGGCTTGCAACCATATCGCCTCAGGGGGGAGAAGGCACATTCAAGAAGGATTCAGAAGGCTATCAAAGTGAGAGATGGGTTGGACAGGTTCAACATTTCATAGGAGACGAATTTGGAAAGGATTGAGATGTTTTCTTCAAGCGGGGCGGTGGTGGGGCGCTTTGAATTTACTTCTAGACACAATGGCGAAATCATAGAATGGATGAAGAAGGCCTAGGTACCTACTATTGGTTCGCTTCCGAGGGTGAATCTGCTGATCAATGGGTGGATCATGTTCATTTTTGCTGCTCCTGAACATCTGGAGTTGATTATGAAGGAAAGTTGGATTTTTAAGGATGGGTCTTTGTGGTTGAAGCATTGGCATCTAGAATTTGACCCTATTTTAGAGATTCAGAATAGGAGTCATCTTTGGATGCTTATCCCTGGTCTTCCTATTGAACTCTGGACATAGAATATTCTGATTGGGCTTGCAAATTCTGTAGGTAAGTTCATTAGGGTTGACAATAATTCACTCTATGGCTGTGATAGAAGATTCGCCAAGGTTATGGTGGAGTTCGAAATGTGCAAAGGACTGTCGGTTGAGGCGGAGATCTCATGGGGTTCCTGAGTATGGACGCAGAGACTGGACTATTTTAAAGTCCCATTTCGATGTTTTGAATGCCATCAGATTGGCCATATTCGGGCGCAATGTATTACGAAAAGGGGTCAGAAGATGGAGCATAAGTCACCCATTATTAAAGAATCCCCTATATTGGTCACAAATGTAGAGATCGGTAAGTCATTCCATAGTCCTGATTTTCCCTTTAATGATTTAACTAATGCGGAGTTAAATTTTATTGAAGATATGGAGAAATATTTGGACCATCGCATATCAATTGGGGAAGTTATACTAAATTTAGGTAATTCTAGGCAACCTGCATAGACCCTGAATGATCTTGTTCCTGTGTCTGCGGGGATGGGTAAAAAAACTGTTAAGAGGGATTTATTTGGTTTAATCTCTAGGGTTGAGAATTCTAATCTAAGGGATCCATCCGTGAATAACTCATCTGAGGGGTTGCATTGTTCTGAAAGTAATACTATTGCTGGGGTTGGTCCTATCATCGAGACTATAGATCGGGATATTCTCAAGGATTCTGGCTATTTGGGGGAGGAGAACCAATCCTTCTTATCACCATTATCTGTGTATTCTAAGAACCCTTCTACCAATCCATAGGTTCAGGCATCTAATTCCTTAAGATTTCAAAATGTAACTATCAGATGTAAGAAGGGTAAGGAGAAGGGAACCTCTAACCATTATATGGAGGGGAATTATCAGCAGTTATCGTCCAGAATTTTGGATGGGGTTTCTGTGGAGTTGATTCACACCACAATTGGGGGACTTAAAGCAAGGCATCCCCAGGGGGAGGGTTCTTAATGTATTTTTTCTCTTTGAATATCCAGGGGGTTGGGAAGGTTGCACGGCGCAGGGCCTTATCTAACCTTGTAAATTCTACTGGGCCTAATATTCTGCTACTTCAAGAGACGATGTGTGATGCCTCTGTCGTTGTGACTAAGATTACGGGTTTGTTGCCTTGTTGGGAAGTGTCATCTACTAATTCGTCTGGTCTGTTTGGAGGCCTTCTGTCAACTTGGGATCCACGTATTTTCTCCTTTTTTGCTTTCAAAACGAGATGGGGGATATTACTAGTTGGATGTTGTAAATTAAATGATTTAAAGCTCTCAGTTTTAAACTGTTATGGGCCATACCGTGACAGGTCTTCTTTTTGGAGTTCACTGAGTGTTTTTGGTTTATTAAATATTGGCAATCATATTATTGCAGGCGACTTTAATTTCACAAGATGGTCTTTTGAAATTTGGGGTTGCCATGCTCGAATGGATGACATGGGGGATTACTTCTCTAAGTTTTTGGTGACTCACAATTTGGTTGATGTCTGTCCGGCTGTGATGGTTCCTACCTGGACCAATGGGTGAAAGGGGGAGGCAGGGATCCATAAGATATTAGATAAGTATGTGATCAATTCTTCACTTCTGGAGGCTGGTGGAAGTTATAGGTCATGGGTTGGTAAGCATAAAATATCAGACCATTGGCCTATTTTTTTCCAGTTGAACGATATGGTTTATAAAGGACATTACCCATTTAAGTTCAATAGCTCATGACTGGATAAGGAGGAATTTTGCACTATGATCCGTGATTATTGGGTAAATATGGCTATGGATCCAGAATTGAATCCGATGGATTCGTTCTGTTATAAATTGAGGATGTTGAAAGAAAGAGTTTCTGCTTGGATTCATAGGCAGAAGAAATTCGATCAGTTGGATCTTATAAATGTTGAGGATGAGCTTCATCTTCTTCACAGTCGGAATACTGAGTTGCCTTTGGATGATGGTGAGTTTGAAGTTCTTAAAAAGCTGGAGGCAAAAAAGGAGGATATATTCGAGAGGGAGGAACGGGAATGGCGGCTCAAGAGTAGGGCTATATGGTTTGAGCATGGGGACAAGAATTCAAAATTTTTTCATTCATATGCATCACATAGGAGGAATCTTAATTCTATATGGAGCATTACTGATGGATCAAGTTTTGTGATTACTAGACATGAGTGATTACAAGAGGCGGTAAAAAATTTCTTTTGTAATATCTGTACTGACCCCAAGGAGTGTGATCTTTTCAATCAACTTAAGGTGGCGAGACTATACCCCGGATATTGTGATTCTGAAAATTCTATGGATCTGGTGAAGGAAGTCACTTTAGAAGAAGTGGAGGAGATATTGAAATTGTTTGCTAAGGAGAAGAGCCCAGGGCCTGATGGGTGGACAGTGGAACTGTTTCTCCACTTTTTTGATATCATGGGTTCTAAAATTCTGGGTATGGTGGAATATTCAAGAAAATTTGGTCACATTTTTGGGGCCCTAAATGCTACTTTCCTCACATTAATTCCTAAATGTAATGACCCTAAACAATTCAGGGTTTATAGACCCATTGCACTATCTAATTTGGCCTATAAAATTGTGTCAAAAATTATTGCCATGAGGTTGAAGCCTATTCTGTCTAGGTTTATATCAAAAGAGCAATTTGTCTTTTTGGAAGATAGACAGATATTGGATGCGGTTGGTCTTACACAGGAGCTTATACATTCTGTCAAAGTCAAGAAAATTAAAGCTATCCTTCTTAAAATGGACCTGGAGAAAGCTTATGATCGTGTGAATTGGGATTTCCTGCGTATTGTACTTATCCAAATCAGTATCCTGCCATTGGTTATAAATTGGATTATGGCATGTGTAAAATCTGTGAATATTGCGTTGTTGGTGAATGGGGATCCGACAGGTTTCTTCAGCTGCTCTAGGGGAATTCGACAAGGGTGTTCATTGTCCCCTTTATTGTTTCTCCTGGTCATCGATGGTCTGAGTTTATTAATTTCTCAAGCAAAAAGAGAGGGTTTGATTAAAGGTCTTAAAGTGGCAAAAAATATTTTTCTATCACATATCCAATTTGTGGATGATGTCTTGATTGTTGGTTCGAACTCAGCCATTGAATGGGAGCATTACCATAACATTATCTATCTATTCTGTAGTGCATCTGGTATGAAGGTAAGTCTTACTAAATCTTGCTTTTATCACAATCTATTGGATGATATTGAGCTATCTGTTATTCAGGGTGTGATGCCTTATAATGCTTTCAAATTGGTGGACGGTTTCAAGTATCTAGGATACTTCTTGAAACCGAATGGTTATTTGATCCGGGATTGGCAATGGTTACTTAGGAAGGTTGAAGCCTGTATATTTCACTAGTCTTTCAGATTTTTATCTATTGGTGGGAAACTTATATTGGTGAAGGCAGTTTTGAACAGAATACCCATGTATTGGCTCTCACTGCTTCTAGTCCCCTGTGCTATCCTAAATACTCTGAGAAAATTGTTCCTCAATTTTCTTTGGACTGGTGGAGCGTCGAAGGCCCCCATCGTGATGACTAGCTCGGAATATCTCGCCATCCCTAAGAGCTCTAGCGGTTGGGGTATTAAAGACTTACCGTCGTTCAGCGCTGCTTTAAGATTAAAATCCTTTTGGAGAGGATTATTCAACAATACTCTTTGGTCTGAGGTTTTACACTTGAAATATGTGAAGATGAAAATTAGCAACTGGTTCTGATTTACTGATAAGTTGACAAGAGGGGTCTCGTCCATATCGAAATTTTTTCTGAAGGTCTATATGTGGTTAGCAACGGGCCTTAGTTGGAAGATTGGTGATGGAAAAGAAATCTCCATTGGGGTGGATCCCATAGTCAGTTTGGTGGAAATGCACAGCTTGTCATTTGATGTTTCGCAACACATTAGAAGGTTCGGGTGCTACACACTGAACAGTATTATAAAAAACGATGATTCTAGTTATTGGTATAATTCACAAGATTTTGGTATGGCTGGAGATATTCCATCTAAATGGAATAGATACATTTGGTCTTTAAATAATGTTGGTTGCAGAGCTACTTTGGGCAGAGATAAAATTATCTGGTTGGGGAATGAGAGTGTTGGGGTTGTGTCTGCCAAGACGGCCTATAAAGCCATCATCCGTCATAAATGCATTTTCCCAAATCACTGGTGATATAAAAATCAGTGGCAGTGGAAGTTTCCATTAAAGTTTAAATGTTTTATGTGGTTTGTTTTTATGAATAGATTAAAAACATGGGATAACCTCATCATGAGAGGATGGATTGGTCCTAACAGGTGCAGTCTATGCAAAGAAAACGCTAAGAGTTGTAGACATCTCTTTATGGAGTGTGAGTTTACCTTGAACTTATGGGGGAGGGTGTGCCATATTTTTAAGATTGATTAGGTTTGGGGAAATTCTGATTTCACCTCAAGTATGTATTGTTGGATTAAGTCTCGGAAATCATTTGATATTCTCCCAATATTTATATGTTGGGTTGTTTGGCATAGCAGAAATCTTTCCATATTTGAAGATATTTCCCCAAACCTCACATGGGCTTGCAATGCCAGTTTGAAGTGTTTTGCTCTTTATCAAAGGAAGCAGGGTTATAGTAAACATAGAAAGGTTGGTTTGTTGAATTTACAGGTGGACAAACCTATTTTATTTTTTGATGGGCTGCTGCATTAGGTCAATGTGCTGTCGGTGGAGTCATTTATCTCAACCATGATCATTACTACACTTTTCGACTAAAATGTGGCAATGGTACCAATATGAAGGCTGAAATCCTGGCTTTATGGATGATCATCAGGGTGGCTAATATTTTTGGATTGGTGGGTGTGAAATTTTTTGGAGAATCTCGTGTTACTATTAAATGGGCTATGGGAGATTATAATTTACAGGTGACCTCTCTTCTCCATTGGTGCCACCGTATTCGTCATGAATTTGATCTTTGTCCGGCCATCTCTATGCAACATGTCTATAGGGAGAACAATTCCTTGGCGGATAAACTATCAAAATTGGCATTGGATTCAGAAGAAGGATTACTGATATGGGAAGAATATTTGGAATCCAAGGTTGAATCACATGGTTCTGTCTACTTTCTGGATTGAAGAAGTCTTTTCTAATTATCTCTTTTTGATTGTCTATTTGTATCAACATGTATGATATTTCTAACAGTGTGGTTATTTTTGGACATGTCGATTTTGGCTAGATCCACACCCGGATTCATATGTGAATGGCTCATCATTGTACTATTTGATTTATTTATAAATAACAATACTATGTTTTTTTTCGCTAAAAAAAAAAGGTGATTATTTTGAATTGAAAAAATCATATATATATAGTTAGGTAAATATTAAATAAGAAATATACAATTTATTATAAAAACCTGTAAATTTTCGGAAATATTATAGACATTAAAAATAACCAATTAACTGTTAAAAGACCAAAAAATAGTCAATTGACAAATTTCACCCCTGAAAACAACCCTACATATTGTGAGAAGTTATATATGCCTTTTGAAGGAAGAATCTTTCTTCAGCAGGAGCGAAGATCAAATATTCCGTGCCGAGGAAGGATGCTAGGTCAAATACAATAGAAGTTATATATGCGTTTTGAAGGAAGAATCTTTCTTCAGCGGGAGCGAAGATCAAATATTCCGTGCCGAGGAAGGATGCTAGGTCAAATCAATAGCATTATATAGTAGAGCAATAATTCGATTCTGAAGGTAAAAGAGACAAGTATGATCCAAACAACAGAGCCATTCATTCGCATGTAAAACCAATAGAGAAGAACTGAGACTTCACAACTTCCAGGTATGAGGAAAACTGCAACCATTACGTAGATTGCGTGGTTATATTCTCCACAAAACGCTAGTTCTGGAAGGAAGATGATAGATATGGCTCCTATGTTTCCCAAACAAAAAAAAATAGAAATCTGTGTTGAAATAGTATGTGCCTCCCTTTTGATTTCTTTTGGGTATTAAAGAGACCACCGGATCTGTAGATCTGTTTGTTTGCAGTTTGTTTCCATTCTTGACTCTACGATCTATCAAGAAAAAGAAGGCACCCACCATGGAATACACTGTCCACTTGTGAAATAACTGCTGCCACATCTTGTCTTTATATTAAAGAGGCTGGAGTCGATGGATCCGTTGAGCTGAGTGAAGGGCATGGATCATGTTCAGGTTTGAAGAATAGCTTTGGGCGTTGGCCTCTATGAAAGCACTTGGAGATTGTTGTGTAGTGGTATTGATCTCGAGTGGATCACACTGTTGACATGTTTGCTAGCATGCTCATCACAATGTTTAAAATATGAAACACAGATTCTAAACATCTGCCATTTTTGTAGATACATGCAGGTGCTATCAAAGAGAGAGATCGATATATTCTGGAAGAATAGCGGACAATGCATAAATTTCTCAAATCTTCTTGTAATCTCTATATCTATTTTTGGTTAGTGTTATAAAAATCAACATCGAGCTGGTGTGCTTGCTTTAGAGATCAAGCCCATCTACTTGTGCTATGAAGATTCAAGTTATTTGGGTGAGTGTAGAAATATACATAATGAGAAAGTTGAGGAACTACAAGGACAGATAGGCACTAGGGATTTGTGTAGATGTGTTAAAGCTTTAAAAGAGCAAGTAGTTAGTAATTGAATACTTGCACCATTCTAATTTTTTGACCTGAATTAAATTGCTTCACACGTTGCAAATGGTTAGTAATTGTTGTTATAATGAGCAAGTAGTTGTATGTGACATTTTGTAAAAGGGATTTTAAACTTTTGCAATTTTGTAACTTACGTTATAATATAACCTTGTTAAGGTGTTTTGGGGAGTTATAAGGGGTCATACATTTTTAATATTGGGCATGTGCAAGCTAATGAGAGTCACTTTTGGCGTGTTAGATGCAATTAAAAACTGAAAAATCAAGCATTCATCAACTTACTTGGTTTTTGAGATACTTACACAAGATATCTTGCATCGAGTAAAAAATATAAAACGTAGGAAATTGAGTCACATTTTTGAATATATAAGTTTTAAGTAATGAAAATTTACATAACTATGTCAAATTTTGATTTTTCTAACAGTCACTTTTTATTTTTTTGGCAAATGATAAGGTATATGTTTTTGTGGGTGCAGCCTTTCAGTGCCTAAATGACTGTTTCGGGCTACAAAATCTGGTATACATGTATAGAACCTGTAGCACTAGTGCAACACTATTTTTCCAAAATTAAATGTTTAATTTTTAATTTTTTTTTAATTATGTAAGTGATCAAACCTCGAGAATGGTATGTCAAATGTGGGTTCAGCCTTTGAAGGTCTTAATGCAGTCATTTCGACCTGGATTTTTTTATAGCATGTAGAGGTCGGTGTCTACTAGTGCAACATACAATATTTTTTTTTAAATAGTTGTGAAATGAAAAAGTTACGGAATAAACACTAACAGTATGTTTTTTGACTTAATGAGTGATGACACAAGAAAATTAGGAAATAAATAGAAAATCTCAATTTTTTTTTTAAAAATTATATGTTTGGAATCTGCATAAAAAATTATATCTATGCCTAAAATTTCGTCAATAATGGTCATATATGTCATGCGATAGAGAGCAGTGAAAAACAGGCTTACTGAGAAAAATGGTGGAAATGTCTAATTAGTTATGGTTTAGTAAATTCCATAGCACATGTTTGGTAAGTCCGAACCAACCACATAGGACTGTGGATGACATGTGAGCGCGGGAGGAGTGGGTGGGTGATTAGGAGATAAGGAACACGTGCGCATTATGTTTAAATTCAAATAACGTGCGCGCATTCTAGTTAAATTCATTTTTTTTGTTTTCGCGCATTCTATATACATATAATGCGAGCGCGTTTTGTATATGCAAAATGCGCTCGCGTTATATATATACATAACACGCGTGCATTATTATCTTCACAAATTTATATTTTCAAGTGTTCGATGGAGATAAAGGGGGCGAGAGAAAGATGGCGATGATGAAGATTAACCTGCACCTAATGTTTTAGATAACTTCATTTATTGATGGGTCTAATTTGACTGCCATAGAATTAGATAGCTTCATTTAGCCACGGGCCTAATTTGACTGCCATAGAGTAACCATCAATGACTGCATTAGATAGCTTCACTGAATCCATTAAAATTCAATTGGACCGAGTCTTAAAAAGACCGAAATACTCCACTCAACCCGCTTAAATGAATTTGAGAAATAATACCCCTGTGACTCTATCGGGTTAGTTTTGACGGTTAAAAATTTCAGGTGGGTAGGCCATAAAAGGTTGATCGATCTCTAGCCCACCTATAAATTTGAATCAGATGGTTCGAAACCAGAATAAGAATACGCACCGGTTCTAAAACCAAAGTAAGCAGTTTAAGTATAACTCTTACCTGCAGCAGATTGTCCAGTGACCATAATTCCTGTCAGACTAAGTGGTAAGTGCAGACCAGACTGAGAGAAAATAACATAAACTCCAAGAGAAAAAGGTGAAGAGGGGGGACTTGTTCATATTTGCATAGCTGGGCATTTTTCTTTGATATTAGTTTTTTTTTTTTTAAGTTTTGAAGAGCAGCTTGAGTTCCTAGTAATGTTTATATCATTTTGTTTTCAAACAGAAACCACCCATAGAGAGTAGAGATGCTACATTGGCTGAATGTCATATTTGTCAGGAAGAGGACAACAAAGGAAATATGGAGAATCCATGTGCCTGTTCTGGCACTTCGAAGGTAGGGGTTTACGGTTTAAGGGACATATAAGAATGAAAGGTTTATCTTTATTGAGTGTTTATTATTGAATTCTTCATCCCAATTTGTGTTTCTCTCTCCACAATATGCTCAGAGTAATTTATAGAGCGTTGGTCCCACAGAAAAGGAGATTCCATATGTGAATTGTGTTATCAGGTTCATGGTTTTTTTATTTCTCAATTTTTTAATTTTGAATTAAACGTAATTAATTTTTCATTCATCCATTTTAGTTTTAAAACTTGAAAAATCTAGCATTTCCAAATTTATAGATGATTAGTGTTTTAAGTTGATGGTATTATTTAAATCGATCTTTTTCCTAATCCTTTCACACTGCTTGCAATCTAAAAAGCCAATTCTATCTCTCTGCTACTCCCCCTAGCCCAAAACCCCCTACTCTCTATCTCTCTCCCCACCTCTCCCTAGCCCTTACTAACCCGGGATCTCTCAGTCTCTCTCTCTTCCCTACACCTCCACCTACCTCTAACCACACCTCTCATCTCTCTTTCTCACTCCCCACAAATAACACCCTCTCCTCTCTCTCTCTCCCCCCCCCCCAAACCAAATTACTAACCTCCTCTCTCATTCTCTCTCTCTCTCTCTCTTTCTCTCCCCTTTGTTAACCCCCTTCCTAGCCTCTTACCCCTTACTAACCCCCCCTCTCTCACTCTCTCTTCCTTGCTTCTACACCTCTCTCTCTCTCCCCCCCTCTCGGTCTCTCCTAATCCCCCTTCCCCTACGAATACATGATGATGATGATGATGAAGATGGAGATGATGACTACGACGATGATGATGATGATGATGATGATGATGATGATAAAGGGGGTGAGAGAAATATGATGACGATGATGATGATAAAGGGGGTGAGAGAAATATGATGATGATGAAGATGAAGATGAAGATGATGGTGATGAAGATGATGATGGTGACGATGATGATGAAGACGACGACGATGATGATGATGAATATCATGATGAAGATGATGATGATGATGATGAAGATGAAGATGGTGATGGTGATGATGATGAAGATGATAATGATGATGATGATCATCATCATCATCATCATCATCATCATCATCATGAAGATAGAGATGATGACGACGACAATGATGATGATGATGATGATGACGACGATGATGACGACGATGATGATGATGATGATGAAGATGAAGATAATGGTGATGAAGATGAGGATGATGATGACGACGATGACGACGATGATGATGATGATGATGATGATGAATATGATGATGAAGATGGAGATTACGGTGATGATGATGATGATGATGATGATGAATATGACGATGATGATGATGAAGATGGAGATGACGGTGATGATGATGATGATGATGATGGTGATGGTGATGGTGATGATAAAGGAGAGGATGATGATGATGATTATTATTATTATTGATCATCATCATCATCATCCTCTTCTTTATCATCACCATCACCATCATCATGATCATGAT
>BSBM01000106.1:9042500-9072500 GCA_027924585.1 Larix kaempferi
CTATATTCACAAGTGAGGTAGAAACTTTACTTTCACATTTGAGCTAGATTGATGAATCTATATTCATAATTGAGGTAGTATCTATATTGACAATTGAGCAATCTTGAAGAACCTATATTCACAATTGAGAAAGAATTTGGATATTTGAATAGTTGAGCACAACTCTAGAATCTATTTTCTTAATATTGCTCATTGTGGTCATGGGGAATTCACGCAATCGAAAAAGGAAATCAGCAAGGAAAGACAAGCCTCAAGAAACCATGGAAGAAGTTAGAGAAAAGAAAATATTGGACATGTGGAATCGAAGGAATTCCATGGAAACTCATCCAATTCCAACCGTAGATGATGCCACGGTCGTTCCTACCCATCCACCTCAAGAAACATGAAGAAATTCACTAGAGGGGCCCTCAATTTCAACAACATTTGATGAACAAGCACCCAACATTTCAATTCCGACATCAAGTCAACCTCAGAATATGGTAGTGGATGACTTGTTGGGTAGTGGTTATACAAGTGATGAAGTTAGAGAGGCATTGAGTGGAGGATTTACAACAGAAGAAGCAAATGTTATGGAGACCGTCCAAGAGAATGAAAGACAAGAGGCTCCTATTGAAACGCCAAAGCATCCTGTTGATGTTGTACATGCTCTAGTTCCAACACCCTTACCTCCATTAGCAACTACACACCGAACACTACAACAAAACCCTATGATTAGCATCTATTTTAGCGCCCTTTTTAGCATCCACTATCACTTTTAGTGCATTTTTCATCATTTTTATTAGTTTGTTTTGCACCCCAAGGCTTACATTGATTCTTTCATGTGTTTACATAATTGATTACACAAGGTTCTTCTCCCTTAGGAGATATAAACAAGTACAGTGAAAGTACAATAAAATATAATGAATAATATCTTTCGAAGTTGTACAAAATCCAACACTCCCTCTCAACAAGGAAGGTATTCTTCGGTCTTCATCTGCATCACGATCATCTGGGTTTCATCTTGTAATCTACTCTATCTCCATCATCTCTATGCATACTGAAGGTTTTCCACACAGTCTCAGTGTATCATCTTCACCAGTCCTTCGGTGAGTCCAGGAGAATCACTCGATCCTGGATTTCAGGAGAATCTCTCAATCCTGAATATCTGTGACATCCTCACCAATCCTTCGGTGAGTCTAGGAGAATCACTCGATCCTGGATCCAAGAGAATCACTCAATCCTGGATATCTGAGATAATCAGTTGTGCCATCTCTGCTATATAATTTGCTACCTGTCTGTCTCATCTTCCAATGGGGTCCTCCCATACCTGCTAAGATCTCAGACGAGCAAAAGGGCACAGCCATCTATTGAGTGTCCTACTCTTCTTCCTATGAGATTTCTCCCATATCTGGTTGAGTATCTGGACTGTAGAGGCACCTGTGCAACCACATGGCCAACTGCAGACTGTCCAACTCATCTACTTATGGAATTTCTCCCATATCTGGCTGAGTAACTGGACTGCAAAGGCACCAGTGTGAACCCAACCAACTGCTGACTATCCTACTCATTTGCCTATGATATTTCTCCCATATCTGGCTAAGTAACTGGACTGCAGAAGGTACCTGGGTGAGCCCGACTAACTGTTGACTATCCTACTCATCTGCCTATGGGATTTCTCCCATATCTGGCTGAGTAACCAGACTGTAGAAGGCACCAGGGAAAAGTAGGGCAAGCATCTCAATGAAATCTTTTCCTCTCAAGGAGGGATACGTTCTCTTCGAATCAAAGTCTTCCATGAAAGTATTCGAACTTCACCCTGGGAAGGGCCTTGGTGAGAACATATGCAGTCTGGTCATCTATCGGTATGTACTGTACCTCAACTGCACCTTTCTGCACCATATCACGAATGAAGTGATATCGAATCTCGATATGCTTCGACCTATCATGAAATACAGGATTCATTGACATCTGCACACAACTCCGGTTATCACAGTGAATCATGGTCGGCTCCGGAATCTGGCCGAACAATCTTGCCAGGAGTTTACGAAGCCAAACTGCTTCTTGAGATGCTGTGCTAGTAGCCATGTACTCGGCCTCTGCAGTACTGAGTGCTACCGAGTTCTGCTTTCTGCTGCACTAGGAAATAACTACAGAACCCAAACTGAAGCAACATCTAGAAGTACTCTTCCGATCTGCAACACATCCGGCCCAATCTGAGTCTGTAAACCCCTGCAATCTCAGATCACTATCTGAAGCATATTTCAAACCATATCCCACAGTGCCATGTAAGTATCTGAGCACATGTTTTGCAGCAATCCAATGAATTTTCCTTGGTTCGCACATGAACTAACTAAGGGCATTCACAACAAAACATATATATTTGGTCTAGTGTTGGTCAGATACATCAATGACCCAATCAACTGGCGATACATGGTGGGATCAATCAAATCAGAATCTGAAGTAGAATCTCTCAACTTCTTCCAATTTGCATCCATCGGAGTAGCCATGGACTTGCAGTCCAACATCCCGAATCTCTTCAATATATCAATGGTGTATTTTCCTTGTCCTAGGAAAATTTCTTTCTGCCTCTTTCATACTTCTAGTCCCAAGAAGTAGTGCATCAATCCAAGATCTTTCATTTCAAACTCAGCGGCGAGATTCTTCTTACACAATACAATCATTTGCTCATTTCCTGTGAGAAACAAGTCATCAACATACAATACCAAAATCAATGGCTCATCATCTGCAACCTTGAAGCAACGGTTTGGGGTCTGCATCATTCCGATGCCCTTTCCATCTCATAACTGAAACAATAGCAATGATCGATCTAATGAAAGTATCTCAAGCCACAGGAGCAAATGTATCATCATAATCAACTCCCTCTTCTGAGAGAATCTTCTGGCAACAAATCTAGCCTTGTATTTCCCATATGCTCCATGCTAAGTCTGTTTTTCCCATCTAGGTCTTTTCCGACCTATTGCAACATTTCTGGGGATATCAACTGGATCAATGGAATCGATAGGTTCATCCTTTTCTGCTAACTCCCTCTTGAACTAGAGGGGTAGATGATCTCATCTCTTTTTCGTCATCGGTCTCCATGTCTGATCCTTTGCCTTTCCTGATAGCTAATTCTTCTTCAAAGGTCACATCCCTACTGACTTCAATCTGTTTTGACCCTGGGATGTAGATTCTGTAAGTCTTTGAAGACTCACTGTATCCCACAAAGTTTCCCTTCTTTCCTGAAGGTTCCAACTTGGGCACATGTATAAAGAATGGACAGCCAAAGATCTGAAGGTGGCTTACTTGTGGTTTCATTTTTGTGAAAGCTTCCTCCGAGGTCATCCTTCTAGGCTGAGATTCATATTCCAGGAAGCTTCTTGCTAAACATCAACATGATTCATATGTCCATCGGAACAAGTCTTCTCTTGTAGGCCAAATCACATGGTATTTTCACTACAAGTCAAATCCCGATTGATAATCAGTGACATTTTATAATCAAATGAAAACAAATAGTTTACACAGGCATCTTAGCTAATACTTTATCACAACAATCATGAACATGTCTACCAAACACTTCTAGGAAGTATCTAGATGTCTCTTATCTCCACTAGACTATGCCATCAAGGTTGTGCACTACCCTAAGCATGTAGGAGGGAGATATCATCTAGACTAACTTCATGAAATGTTGTGTAGCTCATATGCATAATATAACAGGGTAAACTATATCAACTTCTCAATACATTAGATTTGCATATAAAAAGCATATAAGACAAAAAAAAATCTATTTAAACAAGAAAACAAAACACTTATCTCTTATTGTTTTGGTGTGTGGGCCCCCACTGTCTTCTTGTGGGAACCATAAGAGATCTATGTTCTTGCATTCTGGACCTTCTAGAAGAGGAACTCTGAACGATCATCATCTCTTTATTTCTTGTGATGATGATCCTCTTCTACATCAGCAGTTGAGGCTTCATGCTTCCTTTTACTTGAACTTCGACAACTATTTGCGTAGTGTTCATATTTTCTGCACCTATAGCATTGAACTTGATATATGTCCTTCTTCTCCTTTTGGTCTGGGTGAGGACTTGGTCTCCGATCTTGGTGCTTGTGATTATGGAACTTCCTACCTTTTCCCTTACCCTTCGTGGCATGAGAAACAAAATCTTGGTTCTCCTCAGGTTGAGTGTCATGGCCATGGAGTCTTTGACGTGCTGCGATCCTTGTCTCCTCCTGAGAGAAATCTGCCCAAATCTTGTCAAACTTTGGTAGTTTGGATATACCACTTATGCTTTGGATAAAGGACTCCCATGATGGTGGAAGACCATTTAAAGTGTGGAGGACAAGCTCCTTATCGTCAATAGGATCTCCACTGGTGCTGAGCTTGTCTCTGAGTTCTGCGATCCTCATAAAGTATGAGGCAATGGATTTTGAATTTGCTATCTTCATATTTGAGAGCTGGTTTCTCAAAGTCATGGACACATTTAGGCTAGTGTGTTCAAACAGCTTCATAATGGTCTTGAACATTTTCCTAGCATTCTTCTTTCCTGAGATTTGAGGAACCAAATGGCCTCTCATTGAATCCACAAGAATCCTTCTTGCTTTAGCATCATTCTTCCCATGGGGGCTTCACTTAATAAAACGCTATCATAGCACGTTCGTTCATGGCATATGAAACAATACCCCTAATTTCACTAAATATTGGAAAATACCTTCCAAAATCATTTTTTTAACCCCCTCCCAATATGCCTTCCCAATTTAAAAAGACCCCTATTTTCACTAGAGATTGTATGTATCAATTTTTTCATTAACATTTTTTATACCCCTTTATATTTCTATCTAGTATATTGATATGATACCCCTTTTATGACCTGCCATTCATTCTACAATGCACCTTTCTTCTTTCGATGTATATTGTGGATGCACATTACTTCACCCACAATGCAATGACTCAACCACATATCATTATGATTTGCAACATCTAATGGTCTAATGAAGAGATAGGAGATCACTTCTTGTATGTCACTAGAGCCAATGCACATAGTACAACATTTAGATTGCATGTTGCAGTTCCCCAATCGCTGACTAAGCCTATTGTGGGATAGGTATCCAATCCCCTAGGGCCTGTAACAAGCTCTATGAGGCTGACTAAACCTCCCAAGGCCTGTAATAGGCACGATTGGTTGGGTATTCAAGCCCCCAAGGCCTATCGAGGGCCTATAATAGGCCCTGAAGGCTTAGAGCCTCCCAAGGCTATTGGTAAAAACTGGTCGAATGCTATTGGTAACAATTGGTTGTCAATGACCACTGTCTCTTGACTATGATCGACTAGAAACCCACTTCACCATGAAACCCCTGGCCTCAAGCATGCCTCAAGACACGATTTCCCTGCATACTAGTAAGCCCGAGCCTTGCCTCAACCCAATTTCTCATTCGGCCGTGATCCCGCCATCTCCATTTGGCGGATATTTGTCATCCCGCCCATATAAAAAATACCCCAAAGTATTTTTGCATTGTTACATTAAATAAAACACACTTTTCCCCTTAATATATAAGCAATATAATTTTTAGGTTTTCATGAATATTTAATACTGCAATATGAATGAACGTGATATTATATTTCCTTCTAGTGAAGTCCCCGTGATTCTTCCTCCATCGGGATTTATCCTCTTCGACTTATGGTTCATGGACCTTCTCATTTACATATAGCAAGAGATCATTTTCTTCTAGGAGTAGAAGAACCCTAGATTTCCAGGAGATAAAGTTGGAAGCTCCTTCCAAACGATCTTCAACTTTCATACCAATCATCTTAACTACAGATTTGGTCTAGAAACCCTAGCAAGAGCTAGGTCAAAAATGAAAGTTAATAATTTGAAAAACTGAACCCACAAATAAATTTTGCTTTCCAAGGAGAGTTGAATAGAGGGTGGGTTGGTCCAAATCTGTGGAGAGAAATGAATTAAAAATGAAACCCTAATTCTGCTGCAGCCACAGAGTTAGGTCAAAATTTTAAAATTCTTGGAATTGAATTCTGCCTTCACCAATAGATTCGCCTTTCCAAAAATGAAATTCCTATGGCTCTTTTTCTCAAAAATGTTTGGTGAAGACTTCACAAGATGAAACCCTAATTTAGGCAAGGTTTCGATAGTGTTCCGATAATGGCTTCTTCTAGAACTGCTCTGATACCATGTTAAATTTCATACATTCATAGCATAAAACATAAATTCATTACCAAGATCACTAGAAGTAAGACAAAGCACAAAACAACAACACAAAGATTTGACCCGGGACACCCAAATGGGAGAAAACCCAACAACTTTCACAGAGAGATGATAATTCTGAGATCAGAGTACAAATGAAGAAAGAGAAAGAATGTGAAAGTATCTTTCACAAGTAGATCACCCAATAAACCCTTCTTCTTCAAGTGATGCGAAAATCTCCTCCTTCAAGTGATGCGCACTTCACAAGTGTGAGAATGATCTAATGAGGTGCATGAACCTCTTATTTATACAAGTGCAAACTGGAAATTTCCGTTATGGGGCAGACTTCACCTGGGGGAAATAAATAATTTAATATTAATCTTTTTCTTAGTTTCTTTTGCACCCTAAGGCTTACAATGATTCTTTCATGCGTTTACATAATTGATTACACAAGGTTCTTCTCCTTTAGGAGGTATAAACAAGTACAATGAAAGTACAATAAAATATAATGAATAATATCTTCTGAAGTTGTACAAAATCCAACAATATGTTGTAATGGAAATTTATTATAACTAAAAAAATATGGGTGGAAAGAGGTTTTAGCATATTATTTCTTTCTAACTACATGGGTGGGAGGGCGCACAAAGTTGCTCCCCAAAACCATTGCAAAGGGGATGCACTAGCGAGATAAAAGCAACCATGCGCACGCACCTAAGGCAGCACGCACGTGCTGCTAGGTTCGGTACCAAACCGAGGTGCGTGCGCATGCATGGTGCATGCGCATGCCTGGCGCGTGCGCGCTTAAGGGAACGCACGCGCTCCTGTTAACAAAAAAAACAGAGCATAATGTTCCCATTCTACTCATTAGATCCGAGCGCGACTTCCTCTCCCACATGCGCGTGAATACAACCACCAAAAGAGACCATTTCCACTCCAAAACCCACCAAATTGATCCACCAACTCATCAACACATCAATTGGATAGGAAAATTCCAATTTTTTTGTCATTTTATTCATTCTTTGTGTCATTTTATTGATTTTTTTTTGTTTATTAAATTGTTAATAATTCCTAAATTATTAAAACAATGGAGAAATTTTCAATTGCAGATTGTAAACTAAGATAATGAGTGAACAAAATATTAACCCGGAGTCTGTTGGAACATAAGAAAACCCAAACCTTGGACCCAATGCCAAAGAAAATCAAAACCCCCAACTAAATGTTGAACAAGATGACCTTAACCATTATGTAAATGAAATGAGAGTGCACACTCGAGAATTAAGAAACACGGGGGAACCATCTCAAGTGTCTCTTGCCATGTCAATTGACTCCCTCATCCATGCATATCGCCAATTGACCGACATGACTGAATATAGAGCTAGGATGCAAGAGTATTACTCCACGGGCATTTCCAAGGAAGCAATAAAAGATTTGAATATTACAAAGGCCCAATTACACAGTATGTTCACCGATCCAAAAACACAACAACCACCCAACACTAGAAATCCATGTGTCTACATGGATTGGTGTCATTACCAACCCTGGAGGGACAATTGTATGCAGGGGTGGTTCATGGTGTACGATAAACCTCTCTGCAATAATAGGGAGGTTCCACAATACTTCCTTCGGCAATTGTGGGCTGAGTTTATGCTTGGTTTACATGTCAACTATTTTGACATAACCGAGTTCTAGGGTGTTGGGCATGGCTCTGCCCAAGATCGACCTAATGCCAAGAGGAACCCACTGAGAGGGACACCATCTCCTAGGTACGACCCCAAACCCTCTCCCCAACCACCTCAGTTACCCCACAGACTTGATCAGATCGAGGAGGCAATGAGGAATGTTGCACATGGACTCCTCAGACACAGCTCCTTTGTAGCAACGACTACAATGGAGAGGTCAATTGACCTTGATAGAGATCCAAGTGTAGGACCTTCACGTCAGGTCTATGATAGACCTATGACCGGTGGTAGCCATGTTGGGTAATCCAGTTCGACGAGGACAATGCCACATCTTTGTCCCCATTGCGGGCACACTTTCCTTGGCCTGATTGAGGGCTGTTATATGGATTAGGTTAGAAATTTTTTTAATGTTTTTTCAATCATCACTTGATAACTTGTGAAGTAATTTTAAAGTATTTTTGTTTGACTTAAACTATTATTTCAATGTACATTTATTTAGAGCTGAGACACCAACATGGGAGAATGTAGGATCTCCCAACCTGGATGCAGCAATGGCAGCTGCAACTGAAATTGCGACACCTCACACGGAGGAATTTTCAATACCTCACACAATATTGTTATTACTGATGGCATTTATATTACTTAAGTATTTATATTTATGGCATACACGTTGATAGTTTGTACAATGTTTTTGAATATCTTGATTGCTTAAATAATGACTTGTTTAACATGTTCATAACCTGCATGCATTTTGGTGTCCACAGGTGTTCCCTGAATATGGTGATAAACCATCCCTGCCAGGGATTGGCAGATCACCATATACACAGGTACAATCTGTAGTTAAAAGCATGCATTTAATTTGAATTGTTACGACTTACTATGGTTTAATTTATTGTTTGTTTACTAAATTATGATATTACAAATGTATATGTAAGTGCCACCAACAGCTGCAGGTCCCCATTTTAGTCCTATGTTTCCACCCTCTCCCATGACTCCCCCCCCTCGCTTCCATCTAGACCCCTCCCTCCATCCACCCCCCTCCCTTCCATCTAGCCTCCCCTCTCCTACCATAGTCCCCCCTCCATCCATCCTCCCCCACTCGTCCACGCCCCCCCATCTATACATCCTCCCCAATTTATCCATGCCCCCCTGTCTATCCATCCTCCCCCATTTGTCCATGCCACCCTTTCCTTCTAGCTTCCCCTCTTCGTCCACAACATCCCTTTCGTCCATGCTACTCCCTCTATGCAGGACTTCCCTCCCATGCACCATCCCTCAACATCCCCCCTAGCCCTTTTTGTTCGATACCCTGTATCGTACAACCGGCAGGGGTTCTTCGTCCACGACGTCCTCCTCCACCCCATACCACCATGTCTTCTCCCACCATATCTTCCCCACTTCCCGCCACTATTGTGGCATCTACTCTTCTAGTATCCTCATGTGTATCTCCAGTGGTTGCAATTGTAGTGGCTGCAACTACATCTTCCCCCCCCCCCCCCCATGACTACATCGGAGCTGGTTGTCCAACCATCTTCTCCACCTACTAGCCCAGAATCCCAGCCATGTCCTTCGTCAGAGGTGTTCACGGTGAGAATCAACCTAATTTATGAAAATATTTTGATGCATTAACGAAAATTAATTTATGCAATTATTACTTTTCAATGAAAGGATTGTTGTAAATGTTGTAGGATGGAATTGCTGAGAGGCTCCACAGATCCAAGACACCTGCCTCACGTTTTCGACTCGCATCAGAGGTGATTTATTTAAGATTCAAAATCTAGATTTGTTTTATAAATGTGGTAAATGTTGCAAATGCTTGAAAATGATGGTACCTTATATCATTTGTTCCAGAGCCCGGAGAGACGGTCTACTCCTAGATGGAACAAGACCTGAGGTACCAGTAGCTCAAAGAGTAGGAAGATCGACTTTGGAGATGCGCCTGGGAGTGACGGGGGTGGTCACAATGCTTGACACACCATGTTATGTACATTAGCCATGATGTGGCACTTTTGTGCACCAATTTCCATGTACTTTGTATCTACGGCATGAGTTGTCGCATTTTCTATAGGGCACAAGTTGCCATTGTATGTACATTGGGAACCATGTTCCACTATTTTCCAAAAATTGTATATGTTTGGATGAGTTTTGTAGCCTTGATGTACATGGATTTTGAGTTATGTGATTTATATCGATGTTGTCTATATTAGTATCTTGTTGTCTAATGTTGTTGTATCATGTTGTGTGTATCATGATGTGATGTTGTCTAAATTTGGTTTTTACTTCTATCAGTCCATGGCATGCGGTCTTAAGTTTTGGTACCAATGATGTCCATGCATTAGTTGATAATGTGAATCAACCTGAAGCTTACCTAGATCTTAGAAGAGAACTTGGTTATCATAGTTCAGCTTGGTTTATCTTTCCACATGTAAAATCTTGTAATGGTATCTATGTTAAGAAAACATTATAAACATAGGCTAACTCAAACAAAATCATGTGTGAGAATTAATCTAAAAAAAAATGGAATAAATGGATGGACAAATCAAACCTCATGGCACATAAGATATATATATTGGGAATTTGAGTACTAGGAAAAGAATACTTAAAAGTAGAAAATGTCCATTGTTGTCAAAAGGTTAAAATGAGATCCAACATGATTTTTAATAGCTCTACATAAAGAGATCCAAAATGTCCATACTCTACATAATGAAATGTCATCACAAGTATTTATACTGACCATTTTTGTCTACTTAAGATCATGCAACAAATTATTAACCAAGTTATGGAATCATTTCTTAATCAATTGTCACCATACAAATAGGACAACCTTGAGCACAATGTATCGGCTAGCTCATTAATTCTCACTCATGGATATATCCACCTTTGATTTGATGACCATCACATCCACTACCATTTACAATTAGGACTTCCTTAATTTATCATTATTTGATAGCGATCTAATATTATGTAGACACATTAACTTAAACACATATAGTTGACATTACAATAAATGACTACTATGAGGTGTATTTTTGAAGCTATATCCACCTCAACACACCAACTTGTTACCCCCAATATCCCAAATGCTTTCGAATTATGTCTGGAAGGGATTGAGGGGTATTAGGACATCCTAATTCATCTATTAAACACTCAGACACTTTTTAAAGACATTTAAGACTTGCATTACATCAATGGAGTCACACATACACCCTCATCAAGTTGCATGCATTCATTAGTGCGCCATCTACACTAGAACATGTAAGCATTACTACATGTTGGACTAAGCTTTACTAATGTTATGATAATATTAGCTTTTCCATCCATTGAGAAGGTTTCCATAGGTGTGCATATCCACCATATAAAAATCTTCATGGTACAACCAATTTCAAACCATTAGGTTTCTAAATTAGGCATCTGGTGCTAGGTACAACGGTTTTCTAGTTCTATGCACCCTTGCTATATAGATGAGAAACTATGCAGATATGTGTATAGTGATTTGGATTCAAATGTATGCACATGGATATATATTTACAATGAAAATGATTTAATTTTTATATGTATTATAATTTAGGGCTAGATCTTAGGCTACATAATAGGGTTTCATTGTGGTTAGAATACAAACTAGGGTTTACGCTACCAACTAGGGTTTTTAGGCTAGGTTCTCTTGTTTCTAGGCTAGGATCCAAGCTCTAGGGTCACCATCTTAATGTTTAATTCCACTATCACGACATCATTCTCACCAATACCATGACCACTACTACAATCACCATCAAGCTTCTCAATCCCACTTTGTACATTTTGAATACTTCCAAGTTAAAATTTATAGGTCTTGTTGCTAAAAGCTTTTCACTTATCTATTCACATAGACAAATCCACTTCCGTGAAATATTTGTTGTAGCTTGGTATGTGCAAGTTCACATGCAATAATAGTTGAGAAATCCAAAACATCCTATACCTTGGAAAAACAACCTTATTAATCTTCTTTTGACAAAGGAAGGGGAGAACATCATAGTACAGTCTCAATAGAAATGTGGTTTTTAATGAATAGCCTCTATAAAGGGCATACTATATTTATCTGGTCTTTAGAGCCAAGTAATTTGGAATAGAATATCACAATTTCAATTACACCATTAATGCAACGTGTTCAAATTGAAAGTTTTGTTTTGTTGCATTACATGTGGCCAAACATTAACTTCCACAAATTATTCTTTAATAAAAAAAAATTATTAAATGATATTTTTTTAAGCCTAACTTCATTGCTAAAGGGTTATTTTGTCACTAAAACTTCATGTCAAGGGCAATGTAAAAATTCAAAACATAAAAAAAAAATTAGTTTGAAGGGAGGAGATGAAATGAAATTCTAATGCGAAAAGCCATTGCCAATAATTGAAATCTTCACATGATCAATGCTTTGTGCATGTTGGCTTGCATGAGTATTTCATGTTGACCAACTTTTATCTACACATTGCTACAAATACGTTCCAGGTCCAATTGATGCAAACGATATTCCCATGTCTTGCTAAAAAGAAGAATGTCAACTAGATAGATTATAACAAATGAGTCAAAATACAATCTTAGCACTCCGTTCATTATCGTCATAAATGTCACAAAGCCAACAATAAGATTAGATGACATCAACACCATTCAAAATATCCTAATTTGACACATTTTAAAATGTTTCCCTCTACATATCCTCTTACTTGATATGGTTCTAATGATAATCAAACTTCAGGTTCATTTTACATCTTCATCATCATTGTCATCTCTAGGTTCCTCATCAACATCTCCATCATCATCATTATCATCTTCATCACCATCACCATCACCAACAACGTCTTCATCATCATCACCATCATCATCACCATCATCATTGTCATCTCTAGGTTCCTCATCAACATCTCCATCATCATCATCATCTTCTCCATCATCATAATCATCATCTTCATCACCATCACCATCACCATCATCATCAACGTCTTCATCATCATCACCATCATCATCATCATCATCATCATCATCATCATCAATATCTTCATCATCATTGTCATCTCTAGGTTCCTCATCAACATCTCCATCATCATCATCTTCTCCATCATCATCATCATCATCTTCATCACCATCACCATCACCATCATCATCAACGTCTTCATCATCATCATCATCACCATCATCATCATCATCATCAACATCTTCATCATCATTGTCATCTCTAGTTTCCTCATCAACATCTCCATCATCATCATCATCATCATCATCATCTTCATCATCATCACCATCATCATCAACATCTTCATTGTCATCACCATCATCATCATCATCATCAAAATATTCATCATCATTGTCATCTCTAGGTTCCTCATCAACATCTCCATCATCATCATCTTCTCCATCTTCATCATATTCATCTTCATCACCATCACCATCATCATCAATGTCTTCATAATCATCACCATCCTCATCATAATCATCAACATCTTCATCATCATTGTCATCTCTAGGTTCCTCATCAACATCTGCATCATCATCATCTTCTCCATCATCATCATCATCATCTTCATCACCATCACCATCATCATCAACGTCTTCATCATGATCACCATCATCATAATCATCATAAACATCTTCATCATCATTGTCATCTCTATGTTCCTTATCAACATCTAGCCATAAGTGCCCGGTGGATGATTTTGCAAAGTTGACCCCCGTGTGCAAAAAATTGCACACTCCCTTACTGAGAAAAACCTTAGTTTCTAAAATGGACCTACAAGGTGACACCCAGGCCATGGGACCGGAGGAGAGGGGAACCCCTAGCACTATCCCGACGTCCTGAATCCAACGGAGTCGATGCTTTGTCGATCGGAGCCACGGTCGTCATTTTATGGCTCGTTCTGTCTCGCATCCAAAAGGCCTTCAGAGACACCTGCTGGATACCTACTAGGGGCATAGAACTCTAACTGTGCAACAAAACCGGGTTTCAGGGAGTCCTGGAAGTGTGTCTAGGAAGGTTCCGGCTGGGAACACTAGCCATAAGTGCCCGGTGGATTATTTTGCAAAGTTGACCCCCATGTGCAAAAATTCCACACTCCCTTACTGAGCAAAACCCTAGTTTCCAAAATGGACCTACAAGGTAACACCCGGGCCATGGGACCAGAAGAGAGGGACACCCCTAGCACTATCCAGATGTCCTGAATCGAACAAAGTTGACGGTTTGTTGATCGGAGCTATGGTCGTCACTATATGGCTCGTTCCATCTCACATCCAAAAGGCCTTCAAGGACACCTGCTGGATACCTATTGGGGGCATAGAACTCCAACCATGCAACAAAACCGGGTTCCGGGGAGTCTTGCAAGTGTGTCTAGGAAGGTTCCGGCTGGGAACGCTAGCCATAAGTGCCTGGTGGATGATTTTGCAAAGTTGACCCCCGTTTGCAAAAATTGCACACTCCCTTATTGAGAAAAACCCTAGTTTCCAGAATGGACCTACAAGGTGACACCTGGGCCATGGAACTGGAGGAGAGGGGTACCCCTAGCACTATCTCGACGTCTTGAATCCAACGGAGTTAGCAGTTTGTCGATCGGAACAATGGTCGTCATTTTATGGCTCGTTCCGTCTCGCATCCAAAATGCCTTCAGAGACACCTATTGGATACCTATCGGGGGCATAGAAATCCAACTGTGCGACAAAATCGGGTTCCGGGGAGTCTTGTAAGTGTGTCTAGGAAGGTTCCGGCTGGGAACGCTAGCCATAAGTGCCCGGTGGAGGATTTTTCAAAGTTGACCCCCATGTGCAAAAATTGCACACTCCCTTACTGAGCAAAACCCTAGTTTCCAAAATGGACGGTGACACCCGGGCCATGGGACTGGTGGAGAAGGGCAGCCGTAGAACTATCCCGATGTCCTGAATCCAATGGAGTTGACGTTTTGTTGATCAGAGCCATGGTATTCATTATATGGCTCGTTCCGTCTCGCATCCCAAAGGCCTTCAGGGACACTTGTTGGATACCTACCAAGGGCATAGAACTCCAACCATGCAACAAAACCAGGTTTCGGGGAGTTCTGCAAGTGTGTCTAGGAAGGTTCTGACTAGGAATGCTAGCCATAAGTGCCCGGTGGATGATTTTGCAAAGTTGACCCTCGTGTGCAAAAATTGCACACTCCCTTACTGAGAAAAACCCTAGTTTCCAAAATGGACCTACAAGGTGACACCCGAACCATGGGACCGGAGGAGAGGGGAACCCCTAGCACTATCCCAACGTCCTGAATCCAACAGATTCAAAAGTTTTTCGGTCGTCATTCTATCGCTCTTTCTGTCTTGCATCCAAATGTCCTTCAGGGACACTTGCTGAATACCTATCGGGGGCATAGAACTCTAATCGTGCAACGAAACTGGGTTTTAGGGAGTCCTGCAAGTGTGTCTAGGAAGGTTCTGGCTGGGAACGCTATCCATAAGTACCCGGTGGATGATTTTGCAAAGTTGACCCCAGTGTGCAAAAATTGCACACTCCATTATTAAGAAAAACCCTAGTTTCCAAAATGGACCTACAAGGTGACACCCGAGCCATGGGACTGGAGGAGATGGGCACCCTAGCACTATCCCGACGTCCTGAATCCAACGGAATCGATGGTTTGTTGATTGGAGCCATGATATTCATTCTATGGCTTGTTTCGTCTCACATCCAAAAGGCCTTAAGGGACACCTGCCGGATACCTACTAGGGGCACAAAACTCCAACCGTGCAACAAAAATGGGTTCCAGGGATTTTTGCAAGTGTGTCTAGGAACGTTCCGGGTGGGAATGCTAGCCATAAGTGCCCAATAGATGATTTTGCAAAGTTGACCCCCATGTGCAAAAATTGCACACTCCTTTACTGAGCAAAACCCTAGTTTCCAAAATGAACCTTGTTAACAATCAAATTAACACCCTTAGTCATATGATGGAAGAAGCACATTCTTACTATGTGCCCGCAACATGAAGACAGAAACACAAGTACATTCAGTGACAAATCCTCTTTGATCTAATCACTTCTCCCATAAATGGAAGGATTAGGTGAAGACAGTAAAAACCTAAAGAGACCAAGTTCAATGATTGAACCACTCATAAAAGGTCCAAAACTAAGCTACACCAATCAAAAAGTGAAGATGAATGCATTAAAGTGCATTAATTGTAATTAAAGTATGCTATAGTTGTGCAAAAATCCTAAAAACTATGGAAAAGTGGGTTTTTGAGCTAAAATAATAAAAAAAGATGAAAAGGGACAATCGTGGGACAATCCCACATTGAAAAGAGAAACATGAGGGATCATTTCCCAATGCTATATAAGAAAGGCATGGGAGGCATTGTAGAGTACACAAAGGAAGAGCAAAGGCATGCTGGAGAGATTTTGAAGGAGGAGACAGAGCTCAAATTCATCAAAAGCAAGGGTGAAGGAAGGGAAGCTCATGGCAATGGAGGAGGGATTCACACCAAGATCATTGGTAAGGATGTACTTCCTCCTTGTTTTAATATGAATGGATTCAAATTTCTACCATATATGAGTTTGAATTTTGCTTATCATGTATGAATTTAATTCTTAAATGGCTTTAGATCTTAATGAATTTTGATGAATGAATATAGATCTTTAGAAGCTTGTGATAATCCTTTCATTTGCTGACAAAGAAACTCACCATTTCTTAGTAAGATAGATTAATATGTTGCAGATCTAACTCCCTACTTGCAAACAACATCTTCTATTAAAAACGTCGGAGCTACTTTTCAAAGAGCTATGTCATATGCATTTCACAATATTAAGGATATCGTTGAGGTTTAACTCAATGATTTAGCAGCTAAATCTAAAAAGAGAGCTGAACATGGCGCACATTTACAAGCCATCTTCGAGGGTTGCCGCAAGTACAACATTAGGCTAAATCCACATAAATGCATGTTTTGTGTGGACTCTGGGAGGTTACTTGGGTTCCTAGTGTCCCAAAAGGGGATCATGGTTGATCCCATCAAGGTTGAGGCAATACTTCAACTTCCTTCCCCGAAAACAATCACTCAACTTCAAATCCTTCAAGGGAAAGTTAACTACTTGAGGAGATTTGTCAATAACTTTGCTGAAAAAGCTAAAGGTTTCATGCGTCTCTTAAAACAAGATGCAATATTCATATGGGATGACCAAGCTCAACGTTCATTTGATGAAATAAAGAAAGCTTTGGCCTCTACCATGGTGCTTAGTCCACCGAACTATAATAGAGACTTTCTACTATATTTGGCTGCATCTCCTTCCACAATTGCAATGGTCTTAGCACAAGAAGACAAATCATCTCAAGAACATGTTATTTACTATCTTAGTAAGGGCCTTGCAAATCCCAAATTGAGGTATTCCTAGGTCGAGAAGTTGGCCTTGGCAGCAGTCCATGCTGTCCAACGAATTAGACATAACATACTTCCAAGGAAAACAACCATAGTGGCTGAAATGAACCCCATGAGACACCTTTTGTCCCGCCATGTCATTGGTGGCAAATACTCAAAATGGATAGTAATTTTACAAGAATTTGACCTCGAATTCAAAAATGCTAAAGCCAAGAAGTTGTTGGCATTTGCTGAATTAATGTTCGAGTTACCCATAGAGAAGGAGAGTACTATATCTGTTGAAACTTGGGCAGATGAACATGTATTCCTCATTGCAAATTTTGATCCTTGGTATGGAGCATTCATTGTATATCTTCAAACCCAAAGGATCGATCCTCAATTCTCTAGTATTGAACGACGTTGTATTTGACACTGAGCTCGAAGATACCGCATCATCGGGGATACTTTGTACCGTCGAGGAATTGATATGATATTGAGACATTGTTTAATACATAAGGAAGTTGAACAAGTGTTGAATGATTGCCATGCTGGAGCATGTGGCAGTCATCTTTTTGGGTTGGCAACTGCCCAGAAAATCTTGCGTGCAGGATACTTTTGGCCTACAATTTTCAAAGATTGCATTAATGCTATCAAAAAATGTCACCCTTGCCAAATTTACACAAGAGAAATGCACTCACATCCTACTCCTTTACACCCTGTAGTAACTGTGGGTCCATTTTCAAAATGGGCCATTGATTATATGATTGTCAACCCACCTTTAGTCGATGGCCGCCACTACATCATTGTAGCAGTGGACTACTTCACCAAGTGGGATGAGGCAATGCCTGCATTCAATTGCATGAGTAAAACTACAGCATATTTTCTATTCAATCATGTGATAACAAGGTTCGGTGTACCCAAAGAGATCACTACTGACAACGGAAGTCATTTTAGGAATTCCTGTATGGATGAACTTACAGACCAGTTAGGATTGCGGCAGGACTTTTCCTCGCCTTATTACCCTCAAGCTAATGGGAAAGTAGAAGCCATCAACAAGGTTTTGAAAACTATGTTACAGAGGATGATTAATAAAACAAGAATAACTTGCACTTGATGTTGTTTACTTCTCTTTGGGCCTACCGAACAACTGCTAAAACTGCAACCGGATTCACTCCTTTCCAACTGGTTTATGGAGAAGAAGCTGTGTTGCCGATTGAATGTGAAATCCCATCATTAAAGATAGTTGTCGAACTCCTACCTAACACTTCTGCGGAAGAGGAAAGGCTTCTCCATCTCCATGCTCTGGATGAAACTATAAGAGAAGCCTCTCTAAACATAGAAGTACACAAGAAGAGGGTTAAAACACAATATGACAAGTCCATCCGTCCCCGAGTCTTTTCTGAAGGCGATCTGGTTTTAGTTTATGACCAAGACCAAGATAAAATAAGAGAAGGGAAATTTGTAGCTAAATGGTTTGGTCCACTTGTTGTCAAAACTGTGTTAAAAAGGGAGCTTATGAATTGGTCAATTTTGATGGGGAACCCATGTCAGAGATCAGAAATGGTCTCTATCTGAAGAAATACTTAGCATAGGAACTGATGCCTCGCACCATTTGTTGTATTATGTTGTATTCTTTGTGTAAACTTTTGTACATTAGTTATTTCGAGCACACACTTATCTTGCTTGGCATTGTCACTTTGGCACATGGCACAAGAATATTTCACATATTTCGGATATGCGGATGACGCCAGCCGTAGTTCTCAGAACGTTGCTTCCGCCGCATGGGTTGTTTTCACACCTAATAACGAAGTTCTTAGTTCAGGAGACATTTTTCTTGGATCTGCAACCAACAATGTTGCAGAATATAGCGCAGTCATCAAGCTTCTTGCCGACGCTGTTACCCTTGGCATCCAACGAATAATCGTCAAACTGGACTCATAATTAGTTGTATCCATTTAAATGGTCAGTATCAAGTTCGACATCCTACACTGTTTAGAAATTTTCTACAAGTACGTATTTTAGAGCGTCAGTTCGAGTTTATTGAATATATACACATTCCTAGAAGTCTAAATAGTTTGGTTGATTCTTTGTCCAACTATGTACTTGATTGGCATCTAAGTCATTAACATTATACCAAAAAGAAAGCATGTACATTATTTCATGGCCAATTTAATTGAACACATCATTTAAGGACATAAGTAAAACCGAAATAACCTAGCTTACATCATAACCCAAAAAGTGTGTAAATTTTGCACACACCAAAAAGAATAGTGTAAATACTATTTCTCTTTTTGATTCTTTTTCTTACAGATAACACCCAAAAAATGTTCATACAAACAAAAAAAATGAAAAAATTTGGAAAAACTCGAAAACATGGGAAACTATTTCAAACTTTTCTAGTTCAACATCGAAACTAACCCACTACTGGCAGATCAAAGACTAAAGGTTCATTGCTTCTAGAAATTCAAGTTGAAAGGGGATGCTTCCTCTCATACATCGACTGCACAATGAACACATATGGTAAATCATGAGTATTTTTACTTATCTTTTATTCATACGTGTACAAACCGTATCCTTTTGAATGATAGAAAGATGCATAATTCCTCATTTTTGGCTATCTTTTAAGATATTAAATGCATATTTGGACCAGTTTCTAACTAAACTGTTGGGTAGTGAAATGGTTTTTGATTTCAATACTTGAAGACTTTGACAGTTCACACTATTTGATTCAGGTAGTTGAGACAGACCATGATTCATGATGATCTATGATTTTGGCATTTTTCACAAGACTCAAGCTGAAGTAAACCTCCTGGAATCATTCCTACTTGGCCATTTCACCAAATTGGATAACCTCAGTCACATGGTATTACTTCACCGTCCGCTGACACATAATCTTGCTTCAGATAGCTTACCCTGGGAGGGAACAACTATAAGAGTGTGCACAACTAGCTTAGCCCTTGTTTGCAATATGGATCTTTTCCTTGGCCTAACCCGTTCCCTTGAAAAATAGGCGTACGCCCATGCAACACTCGTTCCCTCCTATGTATCATAACATTCTTTATTCTTTTTATAAAAATGAAAAATCATAAAAATTAAAAAACACAAAAATCCAAAAGGGAGAGACTTGAATCACTTCATATTATAATCCTTGAAGAAAACGGCAATAGTGAGTCCTTGTCGCCCTTGAACACGGCACATAATTTGGTCCCCCCTGTCAGTACACCATCTGCATTTTCCTTGGGAAACTATACCAGTATTTTGAATAGATCTCCACCAATGGGTTATCCTTCCCATCATCAATGGAGCTTTCGTTAATGCATATGGAATTAGCAGATTTCACTAAGGTTGGTTACTCAAAGTCCTATGTTTCCAAGTGTCCATTTTGCGTCGTGTTATGTGTTCAAGGGAAGTCCAAACCGAGTCGGTCATTCCTCAAATATTCCTGACCAATCATGTCGGCGTTCATTGTGTTAGTATACAGTGTTGAATCTTGCAGTTCTACCAAATTATATCATACCATTGATATTTGTTTTGTATCAGTTGATGTGGGATGCATCAATGCCCTCCTTCCGATGGATCTATTCCTATCGACATCAAATGATCATCTAGGACATGGATCTAGAAACCCGAGAGTACCTTGGATCTTGCAGTCATTAGTGGCAAGTTTCCTCGCAAATGATAGTGTGTATACATCAATGACCCCTGATTGTTTGATTCTACAAGTGTTCGACTTCAGAACATCTATTCACACTTATTAGTTTGTACTCAGTACCTTAGAGTCCACCATCATTATTGGTTGGTCTCTTCGCATCTGTTAACGGTATACATCAATGACCGGTAATTAAATGGTGTTTTATTATGCTCGACATCAGATCACTTATTCGCATGATATAAACTCGTACTATCGTCGATTTGTATTGAAAACCTTGGGAAAAATAGTTGTATCACTCATCAATGCACTGCCTAAGTTGCGCAAGATTGGACTGCCATGTCAGAAGTTCAATAAAGACTTTGTTCTCGCACTCATCAAAGTGCATGTTTAAATTTCAGAAAAATTTTCTTTTGACATGGATCCACTGTGTATTGTTTGTGGCCATGCTTGTTTACTGCTGAGCATGGGTATGCCCTCCTCAAGAAGATATTATATATTTGAGAAATTGCTATGTTTTGCAGGTGTGATCCTCAATCCTGCACCCGTGAGTTTTCCTTCCCTTATCCTTGCTTTGAACGATAAAGAGTATCAGTATACAGATTATAAATTTCAGTAATGTATTTCGGCCCTTAGCTCTGCTTTGGACCTCACACATTAGGGGGCATCTGTTAACAATCAAATTAACACCATTAGTCATGTGACAGAAGAAGCACATTCTTACTATGCGCCTGCAACATGAAGACAGAAACACAAGTACATTCAGAGACAAATCCTCTCTGATCTAATCACTTCTCCCATAAATGGAAGGATTAGGTGAAGACAGTAAGAACCTAAAGAGACCAAGTTCAGTGATTGAACCACTCATAAAAGGTCCAAAACTAAGCTACACCAATCAAAAAGTGAAGATGAATGCATTAATTGTAATTAAAGTATGCTAAAAACTATGGAAAAGTGGGGTTTTAGCTAAAATAATAAAAAAAGATGAAAATGAACAATCCCACATTGAAAAGAGAAACATGAGGGCTCATTTCCCAATGATATATAAGAAAGGCATGGGAGGCATTGTAGAGTACACAAAGGAAGAGAAAAGGCATGCTGGAGAGATTTTGAAAGATGAGAAAGAGCTCAAATTCTTCAAAAACAAGGGTGAAGGAAGGGAAGCTCATGGCAATGGAGGAGGGATTCACACTAAGATCATTGGTAAGGATATACTTCTTCCTTGTTTTAATCTGAATGGATTCAAGTTTCTACCATATATGAGTTTGAATTTTTCTTATCATGTATGAATTTAATTCTTAAATGGCTTTAGATCTTAATGAGTTTTGATCTTAGAAACTTGTGATAATCCTTTCATTTGTTGACAAAGAAACTCACTATTTCTTAGTAAGATAGATTGATATGTTGCAGATCTAACTCCCTACTTGCAAACAACATCTTCTATTATCAGAACTATAAGGTGACACCTAGGCCATGGGACCGGAGGAGAGGGGCACCCCTAGCACTATCTCAATGTCCTGAATCCAATGGAGTCGACAGTTTGTCGATCCGAGCCACGGTTGTCATTCTATGGCTCTTTTTATACCTTTTTATCCATTATAACCACCTTCCCTGCATAATAAATCAATATTACGTTTCTGAAATCCCTTCTCATAGTTAAAAGCTATCAAGGTCATAGGAGCACCTACGCCAGCGACATCTTCAGTTATAATGACAAATTCCGACGAAGGTTCCACATGTGGTTCATAGTCATTGTCCTCCACATTCTGCACCAAAAAAAACACTAATCTTACCATGGAAACAGAGAAAACATATAATATTATAAAATGACTACTAAAATTGTAACTCGGTAATTACCTGAATCAACTCCATTAGAAAATGCACATCCTTGGTGTATAATTCAACAGATAATTGTTTAACTGCTTGATGTAAATATTCTGTAAGTGGATTTTGTTTTTCCCCAACACAAAACTTTTCTTTCCTGATCTTTTCAATATGTTCCTTGGGGGTCGCCATAAATGTCACCAAACACAATCCACAGTAAAATCCTTTATCACCAAACACAATCCACAGTAAAATCCTTTATCACCAAACACAATTCACAGTAGAATCCTATTGGTAAAACCTATCATTAAAAAAATAAAAATAAAACCCAGTTCAGTATAAGCAAACATGAAAATAAAGAATAGAGTCACTTCCAAGATGCAAGAGCCTCCGAACCACTTTTGAAAAACGAATGCTTACCAAAGCCTTTTCGGCCTCAAGCGCCTCGGCAATGGAGAAATAGCTCAGGTTTCTCCTCTGTTGTTACGTTTGGACTCAAATTCGTGAAAGCCCTAAGGATAAGGACATACTTATCACACTGCAAGATACTCTTGTTCACTGCCAAGATTCAAGAGCCTCTGAACCAGTTTTGAAAAACGAATGCTTACCAGATCTTTTTCAGCCTCAAACACCCTGGCAATGGAGAAATGCCTGTAGCACCCAAACCGTGGCTCCAGTCGCGAATGCGTCAACTTCGATGGATCTGGGACGCCAGGTTTCAGCTAGGAGACCCCCCACAGTGTGCCTCGAAGTCTCGAAAACGGTGCCAATGTGCCATCTCCGGAGCTATGGTTTTGCTAAGTGAAGGCCTTTCGAATATTGCTCAAGGGGGCCATTTCTCGTCCGAAGGCTCTTGGCATGCGTGGCCACCGTGGACGCATCCACAATGGCAATATGCACATGTGGGAGCTGAAAGAATCCAATTTCTCTCACCGGTTTGGGTCCCGTGGCCCCGGAGCAATTCCTCAAAGTGTCCCTGAATAGCCCTGGGGTGCCCGACAAAAATGTCCGCAGCACCCAAACCATGGCACCGATCGTGATTCCGTTGATTCTAATGGATCCGGGACATCGGGTTTCAACTAGGGCCCCCCCCATAATGTGCCTCTAAGTCCCAAAAATGGTGCCAATGTGCCATCTCCGGAGCTAGGGTTTTGCTCAGTGAAGGCCTTTCGAATATTGCTCAAGGGGGCCATTTCTCGTTCGAAGGCTCCCGAGCGTGCGTGGCCACCATGGACACTTCCACAATGGCAATACATACATGTGGGAGCTGACAGAATCCAATTTTGCTTACCGATTTTCATCCCGTGGCCCCAGAGCAATTCCTCAAAGTGTCCTTGAATGACCCTAGGGTGCCCGACAAAAATGCCCCCAGCACCCAAACCATGGCTCCGATCATGAATCTGTCAATTATGATGGATCTGGGATGCCGGGTTTCAAATGGGGACCCCCCACAGCGTGCCTCTAAGTTCCAAAAATGGTGCCAGTGTGCCATCTCCGCAGCTAGGGTTTTTCTCAGTGAAGGCCTTTCGAATATTTCTCAAGGGGACCATTTCTCGTCCGAAAGCTCCTGGGTGTGCATGGCGATGGTGGACATTTCCATAATGGAAATACACACATGTGGGAGCTGATAGAATCCAAGTCTGCTCGTTGGTTTGGGTTTCGTGCCCCTGGAGCAAATCCTCAAAGTGTCCCCGAATGGCCCAGGGGTGCCGAACCAAGATACCTGCAGCACCCAAACCGTGGCTCCGGTCGCGAATCCGTCGATTTCGATGGATTCGGGACATCAGGTTTCAGCTAGGGGACCCCCCACAGCATGCCTAAAAGTCCAAGAAATGGTGCCAATGTGCCATCTCCGGAGCTAGGGTTCACTGAGCAAAACCCTAGCTTCAGAGATGGCACAATAACACCGTTTTTGGGGGTTGGAGGCACACTAGGGGGGTGCTCCTAGTTGAAACCCGACGTACTAGATCCACCGGATTCGATGGATTCATGACCGGAGACACGGTTTGGGTGTTGCAGGTATCTTGGTCCGACACCCCAGGGCCATTCGGGGACATTTTGAGGATTTGCTTCGGGGGCACAGAACCCAAACCGACAAGCGGACTTGGGTTATGTCCACTCCCAGAGGTGAGTATGGCCATTGTGTACATTTCCACGTTGGCCATGCATTCCCGGGAGCCTTCGGATGAGAAATGGCCCCCTTGAGCAATATTCGAAAGGCCTTCACTTAGAAAAACCCTAGCTCTGGAGATGGCATATTGGCACAATTTCTGGGACTTAGAGGCACACTGTGGGGGGTCCCCTAGTTGGAACCCGGCATCCCAAATCCATCAGAATTGGCGTATTTGCGATCAGAGCCATGGTTTGGGTGTTGCAGGAATTTTCGTCGGGCACCCCAGGGCCATTCAGGGACACTTTGAGGAATTGCTCTAGGGCCATGGAACCCAAACCGGAGAGCGGACTTGGATTTTGTCGGCTCCCACATGTGCGTATTTCCATTGTGGATGTGTCCACGATGGCCACGCAAGCCCGGGAGCCTTCGAACGAGAAATGTCCCCCTTGAGAAATATTTGAAAGGCCTTCACTGAACAAAACCCTAGCTCCAAAGATGGCACATTGGCACCATTTTCGGGACTTCGAGGCATGCTGTGGGGGTCCCCTAGCTAAAACCTGGCATCTCGGATCCATTGGACTCAACAGATTTGCGACCAAAGCCATGGTTTGGGTCCTGCGGGTATCTTGGTCTGTCACCCCGGGGCCATTCGGGGACACTTTGAGGATTTGCTCCAGGGGCATGGAACCCAAACCGGCAAGCAAACTTGGATTATGTCGGCTCCCACATGTGCATATTTCCATTGTTGATGTGTCCATGGTGGCCATGCACGCCTGGGAGCTTTCAGAGGAGGAATGGCCCCCTTGAGAAATATTCGAAAAGCCTTCACTTAGAAAAACCCTAGCTCCGGAGATGGCACATTGGCACTATTTCCGGGACTTCGAGGCACGATGTGGGGGGTCCCCTAGCTGAAACTCGGCGTCCTGGATCCATCGGAATTGGCGGATTTGCGATCGGAGCCACGGTTTGGGTGTTGATGTATATGTAACTTAGGAATGTATTTCATATATGTATATTGTACTCCTATAGAGATGGTATTATTCCTCTATACGGAAGTGTTTGTATTCCTATAGAGATGTTATTATTCCTCTATATGGAAGTGTCGTCATTTATATTGTAAGTGTCGTAACTTATACTTGATGGGTTATTAGACCACCTTGTTGGGGTCAGCCCTATATAAGTCATGTGGGTCGAAGGGTTATTAGACCACCCTATTGGGGGTCGGCCATGAGGGTCAAAGGGTTATTAGACCACCCTATTGGGTGTCGGTCCAGTCAGCATTATGTTATGTGGTTAAGTTAAGGCCGACCTAGTAAAGGTTATTAGGCAAGTCAAGTCAAGTATAAATAGAGTGTGGGAAGCACTCTATTTCATCATTCTATTCTCTCTCACACTCTCCAGAGAGTGGCACACTTGTGGAGGAGGAGAAGCTGCTGCTAGGAGACGTCTATCTCTTATGCTTGGGTTGTATCATTGCTCTATCTATCCCTAAGGAAGTTATTGGGGTTTTTCACCTTTATGGTTTTCCCCAAGTAAACTCTGTGTCTCTTGTGTGCTTGCATTATTGTGTCCATTATTGATATGCTGTAGATATGCTGTACATGTTCTCTCAGTTAAGATCCTAAATCAGATTGAAGTAAATTCTTAAAAACTAACATTGGGTGTTGCGGGCATTTTCGTCGGGCACCCCGAGGCCATTCAGGGACACTTTGAGGAATTGCTCTGGGGCCATGGAACCCAAACTGGCGAGTGGACTTGGATTCTGTCAGCTCCCATATGTGCATATTTACATTATGGATGTGTCCACGATGGCCACGCACGCCTGGGAGCCTTCGGACGAGAAATGTCCCCCTAGAGCAATATTCGAAAGGCCTTCACTGAACAAAACCCTAGCTCCAGAGATGGCACATTGGCACCATTTTCGGGACTTCGAGGCGCACTATGGGGGGTCCCCTAGCTGAAACCCAGCATCCCAGATCCATCAAAATCGACAGATTCATGATCGGAGCCATGGTTTGGGTGCTGTGGGCATTTTCGTTGAGAACCCCGGGGCCATTCATGGACACTTTGAGGAATTGCTACGGGGCCACAGGACCCAAACCAGCGAGCGGACTTGGGTTCCGTTCGCTCTCAGAGGTGAGTATGGCCATTGTGGACGTGTCCACGTTGTCCATGCATGCTTGGGAGCCTTCAGATGAGAAATGGCCCCCTTGAGCGGAATTGGCATGGCCTTTGCTGAGCAAAACCCTAGCTCTGGAGATGGGACAATAGCACTGTTTCTAGGGGTTGGAGGCACGCTGTGGGGGGTCCCCTAGTGGAAACCCGGCGTCCTGGATCCACCAGAATTGACAGATTCACAACCGGAGCCATGGTTTGGGTGCTGCAGGCATCTTTTTCTGGCATACCTAGGCCATTCAGGGACACTTTGAGGAATTGTTCCAGGGGCACGGAACCCAAACCGGTGAGCGGACTTGGGTTCCGTCTGCTCCCAAAGGTGAGTATGGCCATTGCGGACATGTCCACATTGGCCACGCACATCGCTTGGATTCATTCATGTTATAGGGAGGATAACTTGGCTTGAGCTTGATCCTTCTGAGATTATAGGGATATAGGGTTAGTGATTCATGCATGTTATATCTCCTTGGTTCAGCTAGGGCTTTCACTATTTTCCCTAGCTAATGTTTTGAAGAGCTATTGAATTGTACTAGCCTTGTGATAAGGCTCTCTCATACATGTTCTTGAATTGTAATTTATAGTTATATATGTATTGCTAATTTATTACAAGTAAACGATAATTTTGTTGAGTGATTTGACATCATCATTGAATAAGTTGAGGCTTGTTTTACTATTTCTATAATTGTTGTAAGAGTGAGTTTTCAAATTTGGTTTATGCATGATAAGTTTTCAATGCAACTAAATATAATATAAGAACTAGGATATTTTTGTGAGGCTCCAAGTAATTTTGAGAAAGTGACAAATAAGGTCAAAAGTTGAGCATCTTGTTCTAACACTTGGATTCTATAAGTTGAGTTCTCTACTGGTGTACTTGTGTGACGTGATAAACCCTTCTAATGGTGATTCTATCCCACTTGGAGTCCAAATACCCCCTATTGATGGTACGTGTGGTGGTTCACGGATTCTAGGGATAGATTAGGTTAATAGGGCTAGATTAGGTTTCTAGGATTCTAGATTAGTTTCTGAGGGTTAGATTAGTGTTTCTAGGGCTAATTTAGGTTTCTAGGACTAGATTAGGTTTATAGTATTCTAGCTTAGTTTTCTAGTGTTAAATTAGTGTTTCTAAGGTTAGTTTAGCTTTCTAGGATTTCTAGGGCTAGATTATGTTTTTAGGGTTATATTAGTGCTTTTAAGCTTAATCATGCATGAATAAACAATCACATGGCTATAAATCATAACTCAAACATCAAATAAACAATAAAAGATAATGATATCAACTAAACTATCTAACATGAATAACATTAATAATACATGAATAAACAATCACATGGCTATACTATATACCTCAATCACTTAGGCCTTCTGGATCCTCTCGGTTTCTTATTGTCTCGAACAACCTCTCATGCTCTCCATGAGGTAGTAAGTAGCGTACCTTGTTTGATGTCTTCGTTGACATTGTTTGCAATTGGATGTTTGTACCAACGATCAGGTGAGTAAAGTGATACACCCGTGAACCTGTTCTATAATTCATGTATGTGTAGCCATTGCTCTTTGGTCCCTTTCCATCTACTGTAAGATATTCCCCCTGAACAACCATCAAGCTAGTCGAAAAGGTAATGCCTTCATTATCAGTTAATGATGCGAGGACGGTTTGCTTCTGCTGGATGCATCGTGCCAACCAATAATTCATCCCAATTGCATTGTCTGTTGGGGTGACAACTGCATAGATGTGTCCTGCAAAAATGAATTTTACAGTCATATTCCAACAAGTAGTGGTTTGATAACTTGGATAATTACAAAAACAAGGAGGGAACCGGGATATGCATGCAGAAATGTTTACCTGGCTGTACAAGATCAGATATATGATTATATTCATTCAACATAGAGGACTGGCCTTCCTCTAACTGGATTGTTTCAACAACTGCACGTGGGTCCACTGCAAGTGATACATGATCCCATTCATCAACCCAATCCATTGATTCTAACTCATCCCACTCACAACTACTGCAAGACCCACAAAAGCAAGCAAGTTTTCGCATCCATATTTCAAATAAGGGGTTGTTTGAGCTTCGAACCGAATGAAATCCACGAGTTCCTTGCACAGTACTACAACTATAAGAATGCGATCGATCTATATCAACTACATGCAAGAAATTTCTGACAACATGTCATCTACCTGTTGGTATGTGTTGCTCCATGGTTCGATCTGACATTTTTGCAGAGCACCGTTGAACTATGGAGTCTGCATTCTGAATATGAGGGTCTCTCATGCACCTCATCTCCTCCCTTCGTAGGGCAGTTTTGAGACATGCTCCAGCCCTATCGTGCTCTCCCTTTCCATGCCCAGTCTCAAAATAGTTCCATACATGCAACACATCATAAGTCTTGTGCAAAATACTCAACCACTACAGTACACGTGCATTTTTGAACTGGCCTGCAAAACCATCTGACCATATCCAATGTTGATCCATCTATATACCTCTCTCCTTCAGCTGATCATAGAAAATTTTGAAGCAATGCTACACATAATGTAGGTCGTGGCACCTGTTGTCACTAATGTAGAAGTTGGTCTCTTTCAATGTTATCCTCATGCCATTGTTGCTCTCTGGCGCATGCATATACGTGATATGGACCATTATTCTAATTTGGTTTGAATGGTAGTATTGACTTTGAATCTCCTTATGTGGCTATAGGGTGTATTTTTTAGCAAAGTCCACAACCGACAATATTGTGCCATTTGGAAAGGTGTCCCTGCACTGTCTGTACTGTTCATCCTGCCATCATGCTACATGGACATGTTGTACATACTGCTCGGTCTTTTGGTTGAATTCCTTCACGAAGTCACAAATTTGTACCCAGTGCCACAAAACCAAGGGCATTAATACAATGTGACATTTGCACTCTAAATATATATGTATAAATTCAACATGTACATTATAAAAGTATGCAAACTTAGATTACCTATGACTTTACCAATGCAATTTTTTTGCTTTCCTTCGAACTATCTACTTGATATGTTATGTACTTGAAGTTCTGCATTTCTACTGACATCCTCCCA
>BSBM01000106.1:9080000-9135000 GCA_027924585.1 Larix kaempferi
GTGATGAGGATGATGATGGTGATGATGATGACATGATGATCATGATTATGGTGATGGGGATGATGGGGATGATGGTGATAATGATGAAGATGATGATGATGATGATGATCATCATCATCATCATCATATTCATCACCATCGTCATCATCATCAACATATTCATCACCATCATCATCATCATCATCACCATCATCATCATCATCCTCATCACCATCATCCTCATCACCATCATCATCGTCCTCCTCTTCATCATCACCATCATCATCATCATCATCATCATCGTTCTCCTCTTCATCATCATTGTCATCTTCCCCTTCCTCATCAACATCTCCATCATCATCATCATCTTCATCATCATCATCATCATCATCATCATCATCTACATCACCATCGTCATCATCATCAACATCTTCATCATCATCACCAGCATCATCATCATCCTCATCCTCATCCTCATCATCATCGTCCTCCTCTTCATCATCATTTTCATCTCCCCCTTCCTCATCAACATCTCCATCATCATCATCTTGTTCATCATTGAACTGAACTGAGGAGATTCGAACCTGCGACCTATGTCTAGTCCTAAGGCTACCACTTTCAAGCTTGAAGTGTAGCTGGCAATGGACGACACAAGAGTAGTTTATTACCACCCTATTATTTTTTTGCTGCAAATTATATGTTTTCTTTAATTTCATTTGTCAACTTTACATATCCCTTTGTATGTTTTCTTTAATTTCCTTTGTCAACTTTATGTATCCCCTTGACAAAGGAAATTAAACAATGCATTCGTGCATCTACATGTGCGCGCTCTTAAACACGCATGCACACATCTACACGTGCTCGTATTTGCGCACATGCATCTCTGTATTCAAATTGTTTTTGGCACCCTTGCAGGCTTGGAATTTGCTTTGAATTGCCAAACCTTGAGGCTCGGTCTGATTTATGGCAAAACACATCAAATGCTGTAACTTTGTGTTTTCACACCTAGTTCCGCATATGCTCCACTAGTGCATTGTAGATGAAATTGCACACACTTGTCAAGCTTTGTGTACAGATTCTAACTATATATTTTTTGAATAGATCTGCTGTTGTTTTCTATTTTTAATTCATTTTTAACTGCACTCATGTCAAATTTGTAAAAAACATAGGTGGTTTATTTCACCTATAACTTTTGATTGGCTAACCTATTTCGAGAATGGAAAAGAACCTGCATAAGAGTACAAGAATACCTACAAGCTAAAAAAAAAAGGTTTTTTGATTATATTCAAACCATGATATTGTGTACCAACACTTGACCATGTCGTTTTAAGGCTTCACTGAATTTCGTAATTTAAAAAAAATATAAAAGTAACTTTTAAAATTTTGGAAAAATAGCCCCTCACAAGATTTGTCTGTTTCCTACGTCTCTTCATATTTGTTTCCTCATAAATTGACAATTTACATAACAAACAAGTGGCTCAACTAAAACATGTGCATTATGTTTTAGAGAAAAAATAACATACCAATCTTAAAATAATGACATTTTGGGGTGGTTATACCACGTTTCCTTAAATAAAAGTTATATATTCCGGAAGGTCATCCATCATTCTACGTTTCATATTCTTACACCTAATTCGAAAAAGTTTTGTAGGTACCTCTAATAATTCATTTTAATGATAATATTTTTGTTTTTCCAACATGTCATTGCAACTAACGTGTCATAATTGAGTATCATTACCTTGCACCAGCCCAGTTCAAATGCACTGGTGCATTCCTTTAACATACGCATCGGAAAATCTTTATTAAATATTCCACACTAGTGCTTTCCATTCATATAATGCACGGGTGCATAGTATTTAAATGTGCTACACTGGTGCTTTAAAATAAATACGCACCAATATGCCATTCTTAAACAATAGCCCCAATGCTTTGTAACTCAAAGAGTACCGGTGCATTCAATTTAAATGTGATATACCAACACTATCCATTGACATAATGAACTAGTGTGTTATTCATGTAGTATCGCACTAGGGTGTATTATCATTTATACAACATTAGGAGGTATTAGTGTTGCATGTTTACTTGATGATGCATAGGTGCAATTGTCAATATAAGCACTGGGTCGTTTATTTCGTATAGGAGCACTAGTGCAGCTTATTGGCTTAAAAGCACTTGAGAGGTTTTTTAAAGAAAAAATCAATACTATGAATGAATTACGTATGCCCCACAGCATATATTGAATTCCATTTTTTTAAAATTCTATTAATTATCATAAAATGAAATAATTTTTATAATAATATTGATATTTGAATTTTGATCATTCTGTTTGGATATACTGATTGTATTAATGTGTTATACGATCAGCTAGCATATCTGTTCACATTAAGCAAAATGTCTGATTGTCATAAACAATCATTTTAAAACATACAACTTGCATTAACATCCAATTATATATATAGATCGTCATTCTTCACTTGAACTGTTGTCAATGATCAAGCTACTTGCATGGCACCTCATTTCTTCATCACTTTCAGATGATAATATGCTTGAGTTATTTCATGGAATGTTTTGTTGATTGGACATTTGTGTTCGTTTTCTTCGTGCTCCATCATAAAGTGTGAGGAACATATGTGTGAGAAACATATCTAATCAATGGGCATAGTGAAAAAATAAATCATATACATGATTTTGTAAAAATAAGGGCATACCACAGTAATAAGTGATTCATAAATGGTACACGTTATTTCAAAGTCATTCCTCATGTTGTTTCTCGACAACTCTTATGTTGGCTCTACTCCATACTTTGTTTTCTGCAATTTTAAACATCGTGACAAATCTAAGGTTTATTATAAATATTTCTTGTTGTTCAATGAGAGAATTAAAACAATATAGTTACTTACAAATTGCACAACTAACTCTTGATATGAAATAACAAGTTCATTGAGTGAACCCCCTATCTAAAACAACTCAAATTTAGACAATAATGTCAATATATCACTACAGTGATATGAGTTTGATTTTCAACTTAGCATTATTACAGTGTAACTGTAACAAATGAAAAACAAATTATATATATATATATATATATATATATATATATATATTGCATGTTAGGGTTAGCATTAACATCGACACATGCCAAATGAAAGAAAAACGAAAAACACATTACCTCGATACCTCTTCCAGGAATTTTGGTGGAATCGGAATAGATAATCTTCATCCAAGCTTTTCTCAGGTTTCAAGTCACAACAAATCTGCAGAAGCATGGGAAAGAAAGTGGTGAAAAACGACATGGAAAAAATTGAATATAGATATAAATGAACTTTACCAACCAATACCTCTTCAAAGCTTAACTTAATCACAAATAATTTCCAGCATAACAATTTTAAACATTAAACCCTGTGATTAATTATTCCTCTCCATTATTGGGTAAGCACTTACTCCATTATTACCACACGGCCTGAGTGTATGGTTTTCAGAATCCCTTCACGCATCTTGTCATTAACTTTCCTCTGCAATACCTAGCTGATCAGATTCAACCATGCAGGCTTTTGAATCACATTTAGAGAGTCTCTGGATTTTCAGGTTGTTTAACCACAAGGTAGAACATAACACAATATAACAACAAAAAACCCCAAAGGACAAAAAAAACCCAAAGATAGGGAGAAACGGGCGAGTGAAAAGAACTTTCACATTGCTCACAGAAGAACTATCACATTGCTATGTTGTGGTTGTAGCGACCTATTGGCACTTCCTCCTTTCATACGGACTGACTGCAAATATCATTAGAATTCATACAGACTGACTGCAAATTTCTTAATACCTTTGTTGTTGGTAGAATCAATTTGAAAACAATTCGGTTTTGCATGCAGATCTGTTCATTGTTATAGAACCTATAGAGGAAGATGAATGCTTGGGAAATGTGGCCACTATTTTTTTTCCATTTTTTTAATTTTGAAAAGGTGGAAACAACTCATTGCAATTTCTCTAGGGGTACGTGGCTGCAGATGCAATTCCCATTAGTTACATAAGATACAACATCGCATATGAAAGCTGCCAGCTACCAATTGTGCTTCGCACTCTATCCGTTAGAAGAGCATAGTTGAGTTAAATTTTTTGAATTCTTTTGAATTATTGATAATAAATATAAGATGTAACTCAAAAAAAGATTAATCCTAGTTAATTTATTAAATTTAAACTTTTGATTTGTGCATATGACCAACATCAATAACATGTGGTGGCTCATTTTTTTGGAAAACAAAAATTCATCAACCCGCCCTCCACCCTCAAAGTTGAAATAATACACATATGGACATAACAAAAGGCTATTACAACTAAGCATTGAAAACAAATAATAGATGACTTAATCATGGCATTTAACTTGTGACCTATCATGTTCGACCACAAGGAAAGGCTTTCTCTTGCTAGAGTCACTCACTTCTCTTATAAAGTTTGTCAACCTGTCCTGTTTTTTGATGGAGCTGATCAAAATGGTATTTGTGCGGCTGGAGGGACTGTTTTTTTGAATGAAAACCATTACTTTAGTGTGCATTTAAACTGTGGTGTTGGGACTAATATGAAGGCTGAACTCATGGCCTTCAAAGTATTTGGTGATTCTCGAGTGACCATCAAATGAGCTTCAAGAGAATACAATCTAAATGTCACCGCTCTTCGTCATTGGTGTAAGCGTACAAGACAAGAAATTTCTTTGCACCAGTTCATCTCATTTGAACATATATACAGGGAACATAACTCTTTGGCTGATAAGTTGTCCAAGCAAGCACTTGGTGGTGAAGAGGAATACCTAATTTGGGAGGAATGGCAGAATGCAAACATCTAGGATATAGGTGTTTCATACTTCTATGACTAAGCTTTTGTCTTTTTTCCTTGTTGCTTTTTGATACCATTTATGTGTGTAACATTTTGGTGGTAGATATTTGTGAAAAGATGTGGATAGATGGATCCATCCTTTTATTTTGTAAAGGTTGATATATTTTGCCACTGTTTTTAGTGTATGTGTTCTTCTGTAAAAACCAGAACAATCTTTGTACTATTTAATTCATAATGAATAGCAATAGTACACTCTTTTCTACTAAAAAAAATGAGGTAGGATTCAATTATTAAAGTCTAAAATATTAGATCATGATTATATCTAGCATAAATAAAATGTAAAATTTCAATTTAAATATTATTCCGTTACATTTGATATGACTTTCCATTACCATTGCATTCCATGTGCTACACAACTTGCAGTCCCGGCTTCTTCCAATGCTAATGTCATCCATTACTTCTTGCAAATGTCATCCATTACTTCCCAGAATGCAAAGCCACCCTCATAGGATGTCAATCAACTTGCCCTCCCGGAGGGGAGCAGCAACAGGAATTATTATATCCTCAATCCATGGATTCCCCACATGAATCAGGTAGTTCTACCGCCGGCATTAGTGACAACAGGGAAACTTGATATCTTCTAAGACACGGCGGTTGATTATTGTCGAGCAATGAAGGCAGCGGGGCAGGATATAGAACTGGTGGAATATGGTAACATGGGGCATTGCTTTCATTTGAGGAGAAAGTATGAAGCTTCGCCAGAAGCTTTTGATCAGACCCATAAAGTTGTGAATTTCACGAGCAAACGACTGCAAATCCTTCAAAGCCCGAAGGCTTTAAGCAGCATGTGAAGCGAATCACGTAGGCAGGAGGCCCCAACTCAAATTTAGTCATGGATTTTCATATGATACTTTGTGCTTTTTTATTTTTAACGATGAAAAAACTTATAATAATTCAGCTATGAAATTGGTCCAGGACTCAGGATACTAATAACTGGCTGTTATCCCTCCAGAGTTGACTTCAAATAACTCCTCGTGATAAGTAAGGTGGCAGACTTTTATTGATATCGGATGTCTTTCAGTTTTATGTCTTTGAGTTTTAGACACAGTTAACATGTCTCTTTATGTCAATCAAAAATAATGTTAAGTTTATGGAGTATTCATAGGATACTTAAATTTGAGTTTTAGTTTTATTGGTATAAGTTTTTTAAAGATTATAATGCTTTTAGAGTTAGAAGATGTTTTATTTTTTATATTTTAAACTTAACAAAATTAGTTTTAAAGAATTTTACTTTTAATATAGTAAAAATTATTAAAATATTATATTGCTTTAAGTATTAGTCACACCATAAAGAGGTTCCAAGAGTTAGAAATGTTTTATTTTTTATATTTTAAACTTAACAAAATTAATTTTAAAGAATTTTATTTTTAATATAGTAAAAATTATTAAAATATTATATTGCTTTAAGTATTGGTCACAGCATAAAGAGGTTCCAGATTTTATGATTGTTGATGATACTATGTTGATTTTCTTAAAAATTCATATAATATTATAAAATAATTAATTTTTATGTTATTTTTTTTTATTTAATAAATTTATAATAAAAAAAAATTATTTTTATTTTTTTTGAAATTTTAGTTATTTTTTTGTATTGGTGTGAAGTTCGGGGTTGTATCCTCACTCCAATATTGGTGTGACTTTTGGAGTTATAATCTGTATAAAATATTAGAAAAGGATTGACAAATGATTGAGAAAGTTAAGAAGCTTTTTATTGAAAAAGATTTATGTGCTTTGAACTCTAAAGCAAACTAAGTAGTTCTTTACTTTTCATTCTTAAGGTTTTATAAATGGATATTAACCATCATTATCATCATCATAAAAAAAGGGTGACATAATCATCATCCTCGTTGTCCACCACCACCAATTTTGTGAATTAGTCAAAGTAATGTTAGATATGAGATTATACCACCATCATCAAAAGTTTTGCGAGTTAGTTGAAAAAATGTGAGATATCTCCTTAAAATTGTGGAAGTGACACTGATGAAAATTAAGCTATATAATTAAAGCCATATAATAACTTTTAGTTTTTTAAAATTTATTGTAATAATTTCCTTATACTTTCCATTATATTTTTAAACAATCACTTTTCTTAAATCTATTTAATTTTGAAATGAAGATTTTTTATATAAAAAATTTAAGCTTTGTTTCTTTTATATTTTGGCCAGTATTGTACTAGCACTAACGAAAAGGCACACTTATAAAGGAATGGCCATAGGTTATAGAACCTTGATTTGTGATAGGATATTTGTTAAGGTGTAGTAGAGGAAATCACAATTAACACTAAGCTATATATTCTAAAGAAACAAACTATTTTCAAATATGAAATATGTTTACATAATGTAAATAATAACGTTCGTAATGTTTATGTGCTTATATCTAGAGTCTTGAAAACGCACCGTTGGCTGAGAATATATAATCAACATTGATCAACATTGTTATTTGGATATTTTTAAGGCTTGGAAAATGATCATTCATTTACATAGTATTAAAAGATGTTACCATGTTGTTTTGGTATAGATAATATATATAAGAGAAATAACATAGTTGAAAGAATTTTTAAGGCTTGGAAAATAATAATTGATTTATATAGTATTAAAAGATGTTATAATGTTGTTTTGGCATAGACAATATATAAGAGGAATAACATAGTTGAAAGAGTTTTTTTCTTATTGTAATTGTATATTATAAATACAAGGAAAAAGATATAACTATTCTGTAAAATCTTTTCAGAATTAAAGAAAAAATGAATGTAGTTTTTCTTATCTTGAGAGTTGTTGTTGGGAATAAATCTAAATTAAAAGGAAATTATGTTTATAGAAGTTGATTTTTCTTGCACACCAAGTTTATCGGAAGAAAACCCATACATATATATATCTGCATGCTAAATCTCATAATTTTCCTTCTAAAAAATTGGGCATTTTGAAAACTCTAGCCATTAGAGCCTTTAGAATCGCAGACGGAGAGCATCTGAATATTGAGCTGAGACACCTACAGAAATTTCTTCAAGAAAATGGGTACAATATTGTGGATATAAAGAGAGCCTTCAAAAAAGGACAGGACATGAGAGGAAGAAACAGGGATAACAAGGAAGAATGCAGAGGGAAGATAATCCTACCTTACATTCAAGACGCAACAGATAGGATATCCAAAGTTCTCCGGAAAAAACAAATCAAGACTGCTTTCTCTCCTCCTAACTCCTTGAGAAACTTGCTTGACAAGACGAAATATCCAGTTGATATAAAACTGAAAAAGGGGGTATAGTCCATTCCATGTTCTTGTGGAAAGTTGTATATTGGTGAGACAGGTCGATCCATAAAGGTGATATTAAAGGAGCACTGTGTAGATATCACACACAATAGAACTAAGAATTCAGCCGTGGCTGAGCACTCCCATAAAAATAACCATTACATTTGTATTGAACACGCGAGGGTTATAGCCACGGAGGAACATTACAACAAACGACACATTTGAGAGGCAATAGAGATTGAAAAACTTCCTGCGAACTTTAACAGGGAAGATGGTATGGTCTTGATTGACTCTTCGAAGCCACTCATAAGCAATTTAAAGAAATAAAAATCCAACACCGGAGTGGAAGCTCAACAATCATCACATTGTCTTTATAAACAAAAAAGAGGATGCCTTAGATTCCAAGAATTTCTCCTGAGGATGGACTCAACTATGTAGTTTGAAATGTGCGTTGAGTTAAAAACAAGACACAAGGTTCCATATTAAATTTCATATTAACTTTCAATAAGACACAAATAACTTATTAGAGTTTTTAAAACAAAGAAGATATATCAAATTGCATAGATATTTTTGTTGGCCTATTGTATTTTTTAATATCATATCAAAAATCATTTAATTTGAAACCTAGATTACTTACCACTCAAAAATAAATTGTGTCATTGATGCCTCTTGATATATCCTAAGGTGTTGGGAATTCTTGGAACTTGCATGAAACAATTGAAGTATTGTGTCCCTAAACATAGATATAATTTAAGAATGCAAAATTTAATATGAAAATAAAATAAAGAAGAAGATGCAATTAACAAAAATTAAAACACTTAATTAACATCAAACTAATTGTTGCTAGCCGTATGCTTGAAAGATGGACTAATGCTGTGAATTTATCATGTTTAGTTTATAAAAAAAAATTAGCTTCAAAAAACAAGAGCTGCATGCAGCTTAGTTAATACCTTTTAGATAATAACAAAAAAACAAATTAAATTCAAAGTTGTTTTGAAATAAAAATAAGAACTATATATAACACTTAAAAACAATTGTATTCATATAAAATGCATTATATCCCTACCAATATATATTAAATGTTAATAATTAAAAGTATATACATATTAAAAATTGTGAGAGTGTACATTTTAAATAAAATGAATTGCCAACATACAACTTAAATAAATTAAAGTACATAAACTTTCTCATTCTCAAAGTGCAATTTGAATGAACATGACAACATATATTTTTTTAAATCTCCAATTATGTGTGTGTGTGTGTGTGTGTGTGTGTGTGTGTGTGTGTGTCTCCAATATTCATGAAAGCTAAGATATGAAAGAAACTTATTTTTGTCAAAAAGGCAAGTGTATCCATCATTGACTACATTGCAACAACCTTGTTGAAGAAACCTATGTCCCTATCAATATAGTTTTCAAGAAAAATGGGATAAATTTTGATAATGTCATGATTTGCATTATAATATAAACTTGATCATGAAGGGATATGGGGTCCAGCCAAGTTATCTAAAGCATGGAAACACAATGCTTTAGATCAAATAAATATCCTACATTAAATCTTGTCATAATTCTAAGACTCTAAAAAAATACCTAATACTTAAGCTAACAATTGCACCACTCTCATGTACTGAGTAAGTGATTTATGTTGGGTAAAAGAACATCATATTTTATCTATCTTATTAATGTGAAAATCCTCACAGCAGATCTAAGAGATGATGTATCTCACAAGAGAATAATTATGATTAAGCAAGAAAATAGAAGAAGAGTGATACATGCAGTATAATGAGCAACAGAATAATATGGTACAGTAGAACTCAAATAGAAGCAATAATACTTCGGTCATACTGGATTATTAATCACAAATGGACATATAAATAATACAGTGCATTAGGAATTCGAATGCCTAAGGTGGCAATTCGAATTAGCCTTCATGGAGTGATCAAAGGATCACTGGAGTGTCATCGGAGCACAACTAGGTGTCCTCATGATCATCGGAGCGCAACTGGAAGTCTTCATCATCATCAGTGGAGTCATCAATGCTCAAGTAACTGTCAACCATCAGTCAAACTAACTCTGGTAGGTGTAACTGAGTGTAACTCAATGTAACTGAGTGTAACTGAATGTAACTGAGTGTAACTGACTATAACTGAGTGTAACTAAGTGTAACTGAGTGTAAATGAGTGTAACTGAGTGTAACTGAGTGACAACTAGACTGGTAGGTGAAGGAGGGCGAGTTGCTCCCTAAAATCAAGGAAGAAGGGCGCATTAAGCAACTGGAGGGTTAAAAATAAATAGTGAGAAGCTCCTGGGGGCTGGCTAACTGAGGACTAGGTGCTGGACTGATGACTGGGATGCATGCAAAATGCATGCAAACCCTAGAATGCATGCAAACCCTAAAAGGTGCATGCATGACTGAAAATGTAAATGATCAAAATACTGGTGGGACTAGGATGGAGTATAGGAATATCCTAACACCCCCCCTTAATCCATCCTGGGCCCTGGTAACTAAGACCAAAGGTCACCCAATACAATGAATAATAACAATCAATAAACCAAGGAAGTGGGAAAATTTCATGGGAAACATACCCCCTCCTCAAAAAATAGACTGTAAGGCACACATAAAAAATAAAAGCTCCAAACTCAAGCATGTGTGATGCTTGGTCATATGTCTGGAGGTATCTTCTTCTTGGGAAGAAGTGGATCATGCTCAAAAAGCATGTGCTTGTACTTGCTCTTCAGATCGAATGTGATGAGAACAAATCCAACAGTATTAGAATGATCCTTGAACCTGTGATTCGAATCAGCTGAGGTAGGATCAAATTTTTGAATGTGCATATAGTCCTTTGTCTTCTCCTTAGAACCACCATGGGTGAGATTATGCCAAAAAGAACTATTACATGTTTGCTTGAAATCAAAATCAGATTTAAGACTTTCAAAACAGTTTCTTGAGATCTCCTTTGAACCAGCAGGGGTGAGATCAAAACTATCATATGCATGAGAAATTTTTCCAAGCAGTAATTGCTTAGAACCCAAATTAGATACAAGACTTGAATCATGGCTTCTTGAGATCTCCTTTGAACCATGAGAGGTGAGATCAAAACCAGTAGATGCATGAGAAATTATCCCAAGCAAATGGAAATGGCCATATTCTTCAATGACCTTCTGAAAGCATGAATTTATGATCATATAGTAGTATAAAAGAGATGTTTGCTGAAGAGGAGCGAATGCATTACCTCCATTAGCTGATTTGACCTCTGAAATAATCATGTGATCATGATGCAAACCAACAGACTCTAGTGCAAGAGAGGATTTAGGACCTTCTGCAATATCTAGAGTGTGAGCTGGCACAGAAAGAGAAGAAAGTTTGAGCATGAGCGGAGAATCTGCAAGTTCTTTGTCAACAAATTCAATATGAGATGATACTGGTTCATGATCTGAGAGACCATCAAGAGGAGCGAATGCATCACTTTGTTTTCTTTCGAATGGGTTGGGACCAAGTCCTTCATTCTCTCTGCCAAATTTTCCATCCAGGTGAGCCCATATCTCTTTTGGAGTCCATAACTCTCTTGGAATTTCAACACCATCACGGTATTTGAATTGGAATCTCTGGTATGCACACAAAGAAAACATTATTGCTGCAAAGTGCATGTCTCTTTTATTTAACCAGTCAATCTTCTCTTCAGGGGATTCGAACTCTCTTTCAAAATAACAATAAAAAAGATCATGGATCTTCAAGTCTGCTATCATTCTTGGTTTCCATTCATCATAGTTGAGTGGATCAAGAGGAGTAATTCCTGATGAATACATTGAAGCTGTAGAGGACCTGCAAAAACAATATAGAATAACTGCAACTGCTACTGCTGCAAAAATGCAGAAACTGCTGCAACTGCTGCACTCGAAATCTTGGTAATAACCTGCAAAAAACTCTCAAGAATGGAGATAAACAATTCTCTCAACATGCTCTGATACCATGTGAAAATCCTCACAGCAGATCTAAGAGATGATGTATCTCACAAGAGAATAATTATGATTAAGCAAGAAAATAGAAGAAGAGTGATACATGCAGTATAATGAGCAACAGAATAATATGGTACAGTAGAACTCAGATAGAAGCAATAATACTTTGGTCATACTGGATTATTAATCACAAATGGACATATAAATAATACAGTGCATTAGGAATTCGAATGCCTAAGGTGGCAATTCGAATTAGCCTTCATGGAGTGATCAAAGGATCACTGGAGTGTCATCGGAGCACAACTAGGTGTCCTCATGATCATCGGAGCGCAACTGGAAGTCTTCATCATCATCAGTGGAGTCATCAATGCTCAAGTAACTGTCAACCATCAGTCAAACTAACTCTGGTAGGTGTAACTGAGTGTAACTCAATGTAACTGAGTGTAACTGAATGTAACTGAGTGTAACTGACTATAACTAAGTGTAACTAAGTGTAACTGAGTGTAACTGAGTGTAACTGAGTGACAACTAGACTGGTAGGTGAAGGAGGGCGAGTTGCTCCCTAAAATCAAGGAAGAAGGGCGCATTAAGCAACTGGAGGGTTAAAAATAAATAGTGAGAAGCTCCTGGGGGCTGGCTAACTGAGGACTAGGTGCTGGACTGATGACTGGGATGCATGCAAAATGCATGCAAACCCTAGAATGCATGCAAACCCTAAAAGGTGCATGCATGACTGAAAATGTAAATGATCAAAATACTGGTGGGACTAGGATGGAGTATAGGAATATCCTAACAATTAACTTCTCAAAATAGAAGGCTATAAACCATACTAATCCAATTTTGATATAATTATTGATCATCTTCATAATACATGTAATAAATGCTTTCTTATACTCCTAAGATAATAATGTTTGAAATTTCAATATGTTTATCATCTCACATCCCTAGATTATATGCAAAATTTTACTCAAAACACTATTCATCTATTATCTACTACGTTTATTCAAAGCATTCTGCATCTATTGTCTAATACCATTGTAGTACAACACCCTATACGATTAACACTTCATCCATATATGCACATTGATTGATTGCATTTTACTCCTCAAGTGTATACAAACAAACTATGGTATTGATCGAAGTCATCATTTATATATTATTATTATAGGCCAATATATCAACTATCAACTACAATTCTAATAAGTTTAGTACTCAATTTAGATGTTTAAGCAAGGACATTTAAAAACTAATAAAGCCTTAATAGTGTCCAACTATAAGATTAGAAACTTTGACATAAAAAATTATGTTAAAAAAGAAAATGGCAAGATCTTGAGAAATGTAGTTCTTATTTGGAATTAAAAAATTTTAACCTTGACTTTGATGTTGAAATAAAAAAATTCACATTGTTAGTAAATGAATCATAAAATTTCAAACATAACACAATAAACTCTAATAAATTACTGTTGATCTTAAACATATACATATGTTAAAAAGTAAATAAAGAATCTTCATGATTTGAAAAGACATTTAAATCTTGAGAAAAAGACAACTTCATGATTTGAAAAGACATCTAAATCTTGAGGAAAAGACAACCATAGAAGCTAACTATCATGATGCATGTGAATCTAGTGTTAGAATCTAAGTATCACGATGCATGTGAATAGATAGTGTTACATACGTCACAAGTACAAAGACATTCATATTTAATCTTGAAGACCTTTTACACTTAAGCATGACAAATTTAGGGTAAAGCACTTTGTGAGTTTAATTTATGTAGCAAAGTTGGTAAAATAATTGAATAATATATAATTATCATTCTAAAATCAAATTTCAATAATTAATATGTGTTGATATTTTGCATCAATCTTATTGGTCTATTGTTATGGTGGTAAATTGCATATACATGAGGAGGCTAGAAAGTTTTCTTACCATATTGGAATTAGGTAGTGGTTGCTTATGGAGGGGCACTATACCATACTAGCATTAGGTAGTGGTTGCTTATGGAGGGGCCCTATAGGTTTGTGAATTTTCCTCCATTTGGTTATTCAATGTTTGCATTTCTATATAATGTGTTTGATTATTATGTATAGTGATAATACTTAACAGTATTCATTTGTGTTCTTATATTTTTAATAGAATATATGGATATGAAATGTTGAGAAATGTCAATATTTGGAGGTTTGTTTATTTTGAAATGATACGCAAAATTTTGACACGCTGTGAACTGATATAATATAATATAATATTTTATGTAATAAAAATACATATAATATTTTAGCTAATAAAAATTTGACTATAATATTTTAGTTAATAAAAATTAGTCAAGCAAAAAAGCATACAATTTTTAGATTTTTATAAACATATTCAATATAATTTTCATATTTTTATAAACATATTTATGTAGATTCATGTGAATCCAAATTATCAAAAACAAATATAAAAAGTTTCCTCAAATATATAGCAAGGATGCATATAACCAAAATAATACAAAGTGCCAACCATATCAAGACCAAATGAGAAAAACAAAGCAAAAAACCATATTTGTTTGGAGTTTAGGTTTTATTATTTCTTTTTGTTTAAGTTATTTTTGTGGTCCTAAGCGGGCCTCTGTATGCTCGTATATGGAACTAATGATTTCAAATTGAAAATGATGGTTCTATACAGAACTGGTGATTTTAGTCTAAACTGGATGTAGACTCCCTGGAACCACTCCAACTGGAACTGATACAAAGTGTCTATTCAATGGAGGATATCACGATTTAACAGTAATAGTTTAGTTCAATATTAATCTGCAAAGTAGTAATTATGTAGGATTATAAATAAGGTGTTATTAAGGTTAATGAAAGTTCTCTCATGTTTGTTTTAGTTAATGTTATCTAAATTGGATGGATGTCTAAACTGGCTGTCCCAAAAAGTGGAACTAGATTGTAATTGATAAAAAATTGAAAACAAAAACTAGCCAACCAAAAAATACATAAAAAAAAGTATAACAAATTGTACAATAATATATCATAAAATTTTGTTGGTACGACACTTTGAAGAGCCTCTAGGAAAAAGTGCTTCATTATCTTCCCCAATACTCTTTCAATAACCTTCGAGCATAATATCTATCTTATAGGTATATACTCTCTCAACAACTTGCAAGCACAATATATTAGAATTAGAATAATCTAGATCAAAATTGGTGTTAAGCATAGGTATGCATATGAGACTCAGAAACCATTGTATATACAAACAAAATGAACAACATAATAATTGCAGGTGTTTGTGACTTTTAGAAGCAAATGAAAGTTAACACTCACTTGAACAGAAGTTGTTATAGTTGTGCATGAGGTTAATATGGTAACTCGGTAGTAATTAGAGCATTTCAAGTTCCATAAACCCAACTACATTTCTTAAACAAGAATATCGTGGAGAATCACAACATTTTTTTCAATTTTAATAAAAGACGAAACTATGGAAAAATGAGCTAGTTGGATTAGGAAATTCAAACAACAAAGGAGGACAAGTGTCTGATCATTGGAATTTTTTACTTGAGCGCATACCTAGTACGGTTTTGACACAACCTAGTAGATAGCTCCATTGGTTTCATTGAACCAAATTTTATTTTAAACTCCATTCACTCCAAAAATGCCCAGAAATTTATAATCTTAAATCCAAAACCCAAGTATTAAGTGTCTCCAATAGTAAATGGGATATCTTGCATTCAAAGACCATCTCAACAAACAATAATCATAAATAAAAGCATTTTTATTTTTTTAAAGGATTCCATTCAAAATACTAAATTAGCTATCAAAACAATTTAGTAGTGTTCAAACCCATGTCAGCACTACTCACTAGCTCCGTTTGCATAAGAAGATGCATGCTCTTGCATTTTTATGTTAGTTCCATGATCTCTAAAGGCTTCGAAAAAGGAATAGTATCTATCATTTGAAAGAACATGCATGCAAAGCATTGAAATTTAAGAGTCAATTATGATTTCAGGTCTTGAGTGTTGACATAATTTTTACAATAAAACTGTATAATATCTTTTTGTTTATTAAAAAATTAGAAAATGTAAATTTTGCACCAAGCTATCATGGATTTATTTTCTATTTTGACTTTATTTCTATGTATATTATCACATTTCCTTGGAAAATTTATAGTTATTTCCTTTAAACTACCTACTTTTGTTGTATTTTTGGGTTGGCATACATACTTTGAATGTTGCAACCTTCAACAAATTGAATGTTGCAGTAAGCACAATCTCTAACATGTTAACACCATTCCACTTAAAAGAGTTAACACAATGAATCTCGCAGAGTAGGTCTACACATGAATTCTGAATGGAACATGGAATGTTACATATAACACTATTCTTAAACTGATCCACTCCTGCAGATGTTGGAGAAACAAATTATGGACATCGTAATCTCTCTCAAGGCTAGATTGATGGAATCTTCTTGTAGCAAACTATACCATTGTATTTCCATGGCCTTTCTTTCCTCTGCATATAATTGTCCGTATTTATGCAATTAATATTGTAATAGCTATAAGGTCTAGCATAACCTACTCCCAACACAATCCAATTTCTAAAAATGTAAAACAAATGAAGGATGGATAACAAACATCTTACCCCAACCATGCAACTCCCAAGAAATCTATAAAAGGACCAAAGATAATTATGGTCATGGATAATGACATGCAAGATTCCAAAATTTTCACTTTATCCCCCAATATTCCTGGATAGTTTCCCATCATTATTCCCTATATGACAGTAAAGTTGTAGAAATCATTTACAATTAACAATAACAGAGTGCAAAGCACGATAGCAAGAACTACCTGGGTAAGGTTATCCCGTATATGGTCCTCATGGAGGATACCCAACTAGAGGGTATGTTGATGGAGTAGTTTGAACTTCCATATGGAAAAGGTGGATATGCAACACCTAGAGGAGGGTAGTAAGATGGAGGAGGATATACATTACTTGGAGGTGGAGGTTATGTAGTAGTTGGTGGTGTGATAAATAGACATCGACGAATAGGGTAGATGGTTGCTCATATGGTGTGTATCTATTGGTGATGCATATGGGGCACTAGATAGCAAATGTTACATGCCAAACTTGCAACTAATAAAAAAATTCCAAAAAGGGGATCTAGTGTTATCTTCTCCATAAATAATTAGAATAATTATGAAAAAATAAACCTACTCTCTGATAAAACTTTGTAAAATTAACCACAATCAATTTCCCCTTCTTTCCAACACATCATCTTAGCCTGGTCTTAAGGAGATGTGAAAATAAATTTGATGATTTCATACAAATACATAATACTTGTGCCAAGATATAATCATACTGGAGAATTTAACATGATAACACATATGGACACTTGGCTATGAAAGACACAAAGCTTAGCCTCTGTCCTGTGCAAGGATTACTCATAAAACTATTGCAACTGAGGAAAATATAGATTATAACCTATTTCTAAACCATGGGAACAAACCAACATTGTTGATGGATTTCATGTTTTTACTATCATCTCCTAAAGAATACTATAGGAAACCACCAGACGTAAGAACCATGTGTCTTCACAGTTGTTTCAGCACAGGGAACCGTCCAGATCCAACACTGATGATTGAAGGTTGTTTCTTGTTCAGAATTGGTCTTAGGGGGCTGACTGTTGGTCATTGAGATATGGAATGTGCACAAGAATTCTTGAAAAATCCAAGATATGAGAAATAAGGCTCTTTACCATTGTCATTCATGCTCAGACATATCCAAATCGTGCCCAGAATTAGATCAAGGTTATTTGTTGTTGTTAGGGGGGTGAGACATGCCTAGAAATTATATAAATGTTGATTACTATTTTCACTGGTTACTGGAAGTCAAAACAATAAAAAAAAAAATCAATTAACATATTTATAACAAAAAAATTCAATTATCATATAGGGGTGCTTTTGGTGTTTTAAAAATTCATACATCATAGAACGGATCATGATTAGCATGCTTGGATCTAGAAAAAACATGTGTGACCATAATATTGTGTGCCTTGATAATTTTTTCTCTTGTCTCCCACTTTATTCTATAATAAATTTAGACACACTCGATGCCCCCGAAAAGATAACTTGTACCTGAACTACCATTCTAAGATTCATTTTGTATCTTTGCCTCTTAAGCCATGTCAAGTGGCTATATAAAACTCTCAAACATTGGGGAATCAATGGAACCAATTTCTTTTACATCTAAACTACTACCAAAACTATAATTTGAGCATAAACACACAATCCACAAGGTCTCTACTGATCCATAGAATCATAGTTCTTGGTTGTTGAAAATATTCTAGCACATGACATTTCACCAGTATTTCCGAAGATAATTTTGGTGACTCGAGAGTTGAACATTGAACTTCATTAACATGATGGGAACAAACTGTAGTACTCTGTTTGCAATATATTCAGTTGAACATCTTACAACTTCATTCAATGTCTCATAAGAAGATACCCTAAGCCTAGAATCAACGCATATTCCATGTGGAATGCAACAAGAAAAGAGTGTACAATGCCATGGAAAAATGGAGAAAGTGGCGAACATCTCACTACTGCATCTTCAAATCCCTATGCTAGAAAATACAAAGCACCGTAGAATTTCTCTACCACATTAGGAGCATATTTTATATTCTTGAGTATGATAGAGAGAATGGGTAGTAGAGCTAATTGTGTGATTATAGGATTCTCTATTGTTGTACCATGCAGAAACTCAAGAATCCTACTGAGTGTCCAAGTCGTGGTGTAGTTGACATGACTATTACCATACTTCATAGCGTTAAGCATAAATCTTAGAGAAACATTGACAAGTGGATTAACCTTCTGAGATGATGGACCCTCAAACACATAAGTAGTTGCTTCTCGACATCGCCAATCTGGATTTGATATGTTTCATTGCAAAAAAATGCATCACCATTTGGGACAATATAAAAGTATGTCATTGAACCAGTTCCAAAGCAAGTCATTGAAATTTGTTTCACCGTCTATTTATTAAGAGTCTAAAAAAAGACATTGCAAGATAGGGACAAGGTCCTTAGCAATACCTCTTCAATTCATCATCATGATTCAGTACGCCACCGATTTCAGAAAACCTGGAAAGGAATTTGCAAGCTCCGCCACTGCAAATCAAATGGAAGCATTCTCTATTACTAAATGATAATTCCACACAAAAAAACAAATATGAAGGAACCAAAACAGGGCAAAGGGTTTCATATAGAATACAATCTTACCCACTTGTTCCAATGGCTCTACCGTATTGACAATAGAGTGTTCCCACATGAGTCTAAGAAATTCCTTCATTCTCCAAGTATCTAGCCAGGTGGACAATTTTAAGGAACATAGTAATGAGAATTTTCAGAATGCAATTCAAATTCTTTATCATAATTCAGGGCCATCAACTAAATTAGAATACTTCAATTCTAAGGAGCTTTGATGGTGATCAAACTATTAATAATCACAAATCTCTAGTGAGGATAATCTTATATTTGTTGCATTTTCTACAATCAAAGAACCTGTACAAATTATGTTCAAAAAATGAATCTGCTTAAGAAAATGTTCAAATATTCAATAAAGCTTACCTTTGAGCTAAAAATTGCAATCCAAACTCAGATACTCCAGTCTTCACAATTCTGGGTTGTTCCTCCACAACCTATTTTCTCTTGAGGTAAAGTGATGTTGAACATGTCTGCCACCTAGTGAGGAGCGGTGATACTTTGTGTTTCGGGAAACTAAAAACTTGGGAATATATTTATGTCAAATTAAGTCAGATAAATTTATCAGAAGTCTAAAGTTTTAGGAATATTATTTTTATTTTGTAATTTCTACTAATTCGTTCAATGATAAAAAAATTCACATCTGGAGCTATTATCCAATTAAATTTGAAATAAAGCATAATAAAAAATATTCAAAAATATTATTTTTCCCATGACTTTGTAAAACATAACGTTTAGTAATTATCATGTCAAAATAATTGAAAATAGTGGAACCTATAGTCTCTACCTGCGGCAGGGACTAAAAATGTCGAGGCACTCCAAAAGAGCAAGAGCGTCTCCAAAACAAGGAACTTGTTTTGAAATACAGATTTATGAATTTTATTTGAATGTTATCGTTTCAATTAGGTCATGAGATCACTTAGTTTTAAGGAACTTGATTAAATAACTTTAAAGTTTAGCAAGTAAAGATATATTTAGAAAAAACTAAAATCTTTGAATAGTAATGTTTTTCATTGATGAGGATGAATAAAGTATCATACAATGTTGAGCAACCATAATGCACATCTCTAAATATTTGAGCACTCTTTTGTGAAACAATAATCCAAGAAATACTTGTCACTTTGATTTTGGTTGCATGATCTTCCCCTTTAACTATAGGCTTGACAATACCTATGTCGAATCCTCTCATTATCCCCATCACAAATTATGCAAGGTTTATTCTATCAAAATCCATTATGTCTTTAAGATGTGTCCATAATCAAGATGTATCAGCAAGAAGTTTCTTTGAATTTGGTTTGCAGCATGCTACATTGCAAAAAAAACAATAAAGTGTTTTCATTGCAGTCTTAATATATAATTGTATATGAGATAGGGACCTAAAAATCAAGATTTAGGGTAGAAATTGCATTAAACCATGAAACCAAAAGAAAACAATATTTGGTTTCTAAGAAATGAACTCTAATTGAAGAATTTCAATTCATAGAGCAGAAATTAATATGGTTTTGAATGAATATATTATGAATAGACATTATAAGAAAAACATCTTCTAATGTAGGTTTTTGTGAAGGTTTTTTGCGTTACAAGATTGAGAAAAACTACCATAAAACCTCTGGTAAAACCACTGCAAATGGTAATGGATGGTTTGGAGGATGTCGTAATGGAAATTTATTATAACTAAAAAATTCTGGGTGGCCAAAGATTTTAGCAGATTATTTCCTTTTATGTAATTACATAGTTCAAATGCACTGGTGCATTCCTTTAACATATGCACCAGGAAATCTTTATTAAATATTCCACACTAGTGCTTTCCATTCATATAATGCACGGGTGTATAGTATTTAAATGTGCCACACTAGTGCTTTAAAATAGCATACGCACCAATATGTCATTCTTAAACAATAGCCCCGATGCTTTGTAACTCAAATAGTACTGGTGCATTCAATTTAAATGTGATATACCAGCGTTATCCATTGGCATAATGAGCTAGTGTGTTATTCATGTAGTATCGCACTAGGGTGTATTACATTTATACAACATTAGGAGGTATTAGTGGTGCATGTTTACTTGATGATGCATAGGTGCGATTGTCAATATAAGCATTGGGTCGTTTATTTCATATAGGATCACTAGTGCAGTTTATTAGTTTAAAAGCACTTGAGATAATTCTCTTAGAAAAAATCAATACTATGAATGAATTACATATGCCCCACACCATATATTGAATTCCGTTCTTTTTTTAAATTCCATTAATCATCATAAAATGAAATAATTTTTATAATAATATTGATATTTAAATTTTGATCATTGTGTTTGGATATAATGATTGTATTAATGTGTTATACCATCAGATAGCATATATGTTCATTGTAATATTTAATCATCCATATATTTAATCAACAAGGTGGCATTTTATAGCATTTGACAATGCAATAGAATAAAAAACCCATTTTATTATATAAGAATAAGAGGCCCTTTTTATACAAAATGGGACAAGAAAAAAGTCAACAATAATCAAATGCCAATATGTAATTGTTACACTTGTTGGTAACCAATTGGGAGAATATGTCCAATACATTAAGTAAATTTTTTGATTGCCATAAACAATCATTTTAAAACATACAACTTGCATTAACATCCAATTATATATATAGATCGTCATTCTTCACTTGAACTATTGTCAATGATCAAGCTACTTGCATGGCACCTCATTTCTTCATCACTTTCAGATGATAATATGCTTGAGTTATTTGATGGAATGTTTTGTTGATTGGATCACTTGTGTTCGTTTTCTTCGTGCTCCATCATAAAGTGTGAGGAACGTACCTAATCAATGGGCACAGTGAAAATATAAATCATATACACGATTATGTAAATAAAAAGGCATACCATAGTAATAAGTGATTCATAAATGGTACACATTCTTTCAAAGTCATTCCTCATGTTGTTTCTCGACAACTCTTATGTTGGCTCCACTACATACTTTGTTTTCTACAATTTTAAACATCATGACAAATCAAAGATTTAGTATAAATATTTCTTGTTGTTCAATGAGAGAATTAAAACAATATAGCTACTTACAAATTGCACAACTAACTCTTGATACCATAACATATACTCACAACCCATACCTAACCCAATGTCAATCAATTCTTCAGATGACTCTTCTTTGTATTTTAACACCTTTTAGAAGACATCCAAGGATGAGTGCAAAATAATTAAAATATAAATATAACAACAAATATGAAATTTTGAGTAAGGAAAACATAATTGCTCATAAAATTTGTGATCAACTCTTTTCTTCCTTGATGATCTATCTTATGTGCTAAATGGATTCCATTTTGTTTTCTTATCTGTAAAAAAATAATTAAAAATTAAAATTTCATGCAATAATTAAATTATGTGTACATAAAAGAAAAAATATACGATTATATATGTTGGATGCACATTGTTGTTGAGATGACTACTCATGCGATGCAATTATGTTCATTTATTTAACCATATCCTTGTACACTTTTTTGGACACCCCTACCAAATTTTTTGGCATATCATTACATTCATCCTTTTGATTTTCAAAATCTTCCTAAAAACGAAAAATCACAAAAAAAAGGAAATTGCAGTGGATGTGTTGTGGGTTGTATCCTTTCATTTTGTTGGATGGTATAATAAAAGGAATGGAAATTTCTCCGTGGACGTAGCCCATATTGGGTGAACAACGTATATTGGTGTCTCTCTTGTATTGCGTTTATGTGTTTTATATTTGCATCTTGTTTATTTTTATTGCTATGCGATCCTGTTTTTTCTAACAGAGCAATCACCCTAAATGGTCAGTTGATGCTCCTTAGGGAGTTATATTGTTGACCTTGCAAGTGTTGTTAGGATTTAACTAGGCCTTGAACTGATAAGTGAGGTTCTTTTGTAATAATATTAGACAAGTGTACCCTCCTTAGGAAGTAAACTAGGTCATGCAAGTGTAGCAAGGGTTAACTGGTCCTAGAACTGTTTCATGAGGTAGTTAAATCAATCATGCATGAGAAACGAATGTTTAACTCGACATGCATGTGAAACTGAAGTGTAACTAGACCTAAATAGCCAACTAGGATGCATTTGGAAATTAACTAAGCCATAATAGCCAATTAATTAGTTAAGTGGGGTAAAATAGCCAACTAGGATGCATCAAGCAGTTAATTGAGCCAAAATTGCTTAAGTGCACATATATTTAAAAAGGGGGTTAATTGTTCATCTGGTCACCTTTGAACCTAAAAAGGGGGGTTTAACCATTGAATTGCTCCATTGTCCCTAGTATTTAGGGGAGGACTCCAATAGAAGTGTTATTTTCCCCTAGAAATGAAAAAGTGATGCAAAATGAGTGTGCATGTACACCAATAGAAAACTCTTATATTTAGTTGATTTTAGAAACATATTCTTCTAATTGATTGATTTTAGAAACTTGATCTTCAAGTTGGATTGTATCTATGGCCATGTTTCTAGAGGCAATCATGGGACCACTTGGGTCCACTAGAAGGGTTATCAATTAGCTATACCAATAGGATCAATGTTACACAAGGATTATGTTGAGATAGGTGACCCACAATGGTTTGGGAAGGCTTCATATATTTTTTTGCACTATCCAAATATTATTGTACTTGACAAATTTTCAAATTCTATATATTCCAAGTTCTGTAGAAATTTAATTGCCTACGCTCTAGAGGTACCATAAAGTCTTAAGAACAAATGAATTTTAGGTATTGTATCTCTTTAATATACCTTGGGGTTTCCAACATTAGTACTCGATTGGTCATTCATACTACTATCTAAGGAGGACCGGCCATAACCTTATCCATATAAATGTATTCTTATTTATGTGAGGGTGATATCCCTGAGTGGTCATCTTAGGTATTATATTGACAAACAATCATAATAATTTTGTAGTAGTACTTTGAGGCATACCTAAGGGGCATTCAATATACCCGAGTATCTATAGAAGATCAAGTCCATGAACATATTTGTTAATCCCTAAATGTGGGCACATTTCCCCTTATATGGGTCACATTACATTAGTTCTAATGTCGTCTTGGTCCATTAGTTTTTATTATCATTAGTATGGTTATATTAGTTACATCGGCTTGGGTCATTTAGTTGGAATTGTACCTCTTAGTCTCCTATATATAGGAAGGATACTTTTTCATTTGAAGCATCTTGTCTTGTCTTGTCTTGTCTTGTGTACTTAGTACATTGTATAAGGAGGTTTCCCCCTCGAAGAGGATTGCTATTCATATATTTTCTTCATTAAATTCATGGAGTACTCTTTTTTTATCTATTTATACTCTTTTCATGCTCTTTTTGGAAATTTGTTGCATAACATTTGGTACAAGAGCTCTTTCCTCGGGACTGGTTTCTTCAAAACAAAACATATTGGAATTTTCACTATATCATTTTTTCCACTGGGTCCCAGATAGAGAAACTCAGAATGCATCCCTAAAACAGGTTGAACTACTTGTGATAAAATTTTCAAATCCTAACTCATTACCAGTTCGGAGTCATACCCTTGGGAAGATAGGGTTTTTGACTAGCCCAAAATCCAGCCTCAAACAGGTAATCTATGGAAAATTATTATATCTGGAGCATGTGAGATCCAAGTTGAGTGAGACCAGCTGCATGAAAAAGAATGTAGACATTAGTATATGTGGTATCATTTTCATAATCATATTCAAAAAAGTGGGCACTTGGAAGGCCGTACACTCTCGCTCTTCTGAAAAGACCAAAATTAACAAGTGTTGGGAAAATTATCACAAATTTTGTTTGGAACATCCAAATTCAAAGAGACCTGTGTAATTGGAAAGAATACATATCTAAATACCAAGGGCTGAAGTTTCAAGCCTAGAGGAGCTAAAATTCCAATTTACCTCAATTCCAAGTCAGATAGTAAACAGTCTCCAAATCAGGGTTTGAAAAAGGTACGCCATTTTTTAATATATTTGAGTAGAATGATCTAATTAATGTGAATCATATGGTGTGATATATATTTATATTTTTCAAAATGCCACCAAAAGGCAATGCAAAAACTCACACTGCAATCAAGCCACTAGAGGATTCATCCCTCACCTTTGATGAAAGTGAAGATCTCTCTTTCTGGGTGTCCAAGTTGGAAGATATGATCAAAGGGACAGTGAGTAAGGTTAATTTAGTTAATTTGGAGACTAATATGGAGGAAAGGATGGGACATATTCATAAATATATAGAAAGGATTTATAAGCTCTTACAAAATCCAAAGGAAAATATTCCTGAAAGGGATGATATGTCTCGGGCTATGTAGGAAGATAAAAATAGTGTCCATGGTTAACAACCTTTCATTAATAAGAATTATCCAAGAGGATTTGATGCTAATAATGGAAGTAATCAGGGATGGTCCCCAAGGGGTATCCAACTCCCCAAGCTTGACATGAGGAATTTTGATGGCAAGGACCCCGTAACATGGATATTCCAGATGGAGCAATTCTTTGATATACACCAGGTGCCTAATCACCAAAAGGAACCTATTGCATCTTTATATTTAGAACCTGAGCAGTTTGTGTGGTACCGATGGCTTTGTGAATGCAAAAAGAACTCCATTATCTCTTGGTCCATTTTTACGGAAGAATTGATATCATATCATGATGATGTTAAGAGCAATTTATTCTTTATCCAATTGATAAATCTAAGGAAAAAGGGACCAATAAGAGAGCACATTCAACAGTTTCAAAAGTTGATTCTCGGAGTGGAGATTATACTGGATGATAAATTGTTGGATATCTTTATTGGAACCTTGAAGGATAACATCCAACATGAGGTGCACCTCTTTGAACCCACATCCTTAGAGAAGGATTTCATGTTGTCAAGGAAGGTTGAAAGTAAAAATATGGCAATGACTACTAAAAGAAATACCTCCAACACATATAGAGAGAATATTGTTCCTTCTTCTAACCAACCTAAAAGTTTGACACCTCAACAATTGGTTGAAATAAGAGAAAAAGGTATGTGCTTTAATTGTGATAGCAATTATTTTAAGGGACATAAGTGTGGTGAGAAGAAATTATTCTACATTGATTGTGAAGAGGAAGAAGCAAAAGAACAAGAACAATCTCCAATTGAAGAAATAGAAGAGATTACTTCATAAAAGATTACTCCCACCATATATTATCATGCACTAGCTAGAAGTATCACTCCTCAAACTCTGAAGATCGAAGGATATATCAAAAAAAAAAAGGTAACAGTGTTGATTGATTCTGGTAGTACTCATAATTTCAATCATTGTAAATTAGCCAAAGTTCCCAATTGATTTGTATATCCAACGCCATAGTTTCAAGTAATGATTGTAGATGGAGGAACTATCAATTGCTCTAGGAAATGTCATAATATCAATCTTACGATGGGGGAATATGTATTGAATATTCCAACGATTTCTATCCCATGGGTGGTGCTGATGGTGTACTATGGGGTCCAATGGTTACAATCATTGGGAACAATGACTTTTAATTTTTAGAAGCTTTTCATGAAATTTTCATGGCAAGGAAAATAATATGAGTTAAATGGTATCACGGGGAAACCAAGCAAGGTGATAATCTCTAATGGTATGACAACTTATTAAAAACGGGACATCAACGTGTAATTGCACAATTATGCTCATTAGATGTTCAAACATCTAAGACTCCTTGATCCAAGAGGATCACATAGTTTGATCAAACTTAAAGTCTTCTGTAAATAAGCTTACAAACACGTAGAGTTCATCAGTAGCTTTCTAACGACGCTCATTTCGCATGAAACGGCTTTCGGACACAAAAGTTATTGAGTTTCAAAGTTTCGGCAAATGGTAAATTTTGAAGTAAAAAAAGGGTAAAAACAGGACATGTGGCATGGACAACTCAACAATATTGACACATGGCATCCCCACAAGGTTCCATGTGGACAGGTTATGATGACATGGCTCACAAGTGGACCAATCAGGGACTGCCATGTGCCATCCCTGTTGGCCACTAATTGTACGGTTTATCAAAAATTAAGGGAGACCATGGGAATCAATCCCATGACCTCCAAGGCCTCCAAAGTCTCCATCGAGCCTGCTTATCCAAGGCTCCACGCATTAGTTCTTAACACTATATGGTCACATATTTTATTTGAAGTTGAAGGCATTCTTGTTTGGGGAAAAGGACGGAATCGAGGGCTATGCCCTCGACCCCGTGGCCAACACCGAGGTCGTTGAAAGAGCTAATGAAGGGTTCAGTCAGAAGCCAAGTCACAATGCAGATTCTATTCAAACACCAAGTCACATGCCAAATTGTGGTACCAACGGTCCAATAACAAATTGCAAATGGTCCAACAATACAATGCCACCACGTTAAACAACCACCAACAAATATAACGAGTTCACGTTGGAGGAGGAGAGGCCCGCGGGTTTGACCCCGGGACCTCTCCCCCAACGGCATAGAACCTTACCACTAGGCCACGACCCATTCGTGGTATGGTAGGCGGTGTTTATTGTTTATAAATTAAAGGTGGAGAAGAGGGCTCCAAATGGGGGCGTGGCCCTCCATTTCATGCCAAAAACCACCACAAATCCACTATATAAAACCATGTTTTGGCATAGGTTCTGAGATGGCGAATAGAGCAGTTTGCACAGAGTTCGAGGCACGGTATCAGCACAGTTCCCAAGGTGGTTTTGGCATGGTTCCTGAGGTGGTTTTAGCATAGTTCCCTAGGTCCGTACAACCATTAATGGGCACGCTTTCTGAGGTGGGAATTCTTACAGGTCGTACAGCTGCAGGAAGAGGTTGTCTTGATTTGCGTGCCAGTGGAGACCTCAAGCAAGCATAGTCGAATTTATACTCATTTTTCTCAGAACTTCGAGAGGAACACTGTGGTACAGTCTATTTCTGATTTTGACTGACATAAATCAAAAGTGTTTCCAGAAACTCATATATGTAAGCTTTGAAGACAAAATAAGATCAGCCTTCTCATCAGAAGTGGCCCGGAGACGTAGCCCAAGAAGAGTGAAGCCCGTTATCAGTTCTTGTCTACAATTCTATGGTTTTCATATATCTTTTATGTGTTTTTGTGCTTCAATTATGCTCTCTAATTTTTTCATTTAAAGCCTTTTTAATGATTTTAAGCATTCAAACTTTCACATGCAAATAATGGTTATAAAGATCCCATCATTTTTTAATCAAGTTTGGTATCATAGCAGCTTAACCATTGCATTGTGAGTTTGTGAATGTTAACAAGATCAAGGTTTAAAGCTGGTGAAGGAGAACTTGAAGAGTTTGATCCAGAAATTGGTTCAAGAAGAAGAAATAAAATGCCAGATGAAAACTACCGAGAAGAAGATGAGAAGGCTTTCCGCAAGGCTTTCTATCAAATGGCACATAGAGTAGAAAAATTGTTTGTAGATTATCAAGAGAGATTGGAAAAGAAGAAAAAGAAGAAGGAGAAAGTAGAGAATTATACTTCAGGAAAAAGAGGAGTCGAGCCTTCTGAGCCTTCTTCTCCATCTTCTTCTTCCTTGTCATGTCCCCAAATTTTGCTATGGTCCATAGGGTAATTTTGGCCTAAGTCACCTAGGCAACAATTATTTAATTAATGAGCAAGTATGGAAACTACCTTATGGAAGATGCCTAAGGTTGTATTTGGGAATTAAATGGACAAGGTGGGCCCCCCATGTAGTTATTAACCCCATGAATAAGTCCAAGTGATTAATTAAATGAGAATTTAATTAATGGGGTATTTGTGAGGCAATTATACCATAGTGGTTGACTAATTATTAATTAATTAATTAAACTCTGAATTTTGGAGTAATATTGAGTTTGTAATATTTTTATTAATAATTATGGCTAATAAATATTGGCAAGTGGTGATGACAAGACTAGGAGGTTGAATTTGAGCAAGTAGGGCCAATCTTGCCTAAGTGGCAAAATCTCAGGAAAAGCAAGGAATCAATTGGAGGAAAGAAGGCAAGAAAAGAAATTAGAAACTGGAAAAAGCGGAAAAGAGGAAAGTAAAGAAATTGGAAAGATGAAGAAAAACATTCAAAAGGAAATTAGAAACATCCAGAAAATCTCACTAAGGCACACTTTCCAATTTCAGTGAAAGAAGGTAAAGGAAGGAAAGTTTTTCAAAGACAAAACTTGCTAATTATCTCAAGATGGCGCCCTCATGGCTTTGGAATAGGATGGGAAAGTGGGTAACCTACTCTCACAGGTTACCAAGCCAAGAAACTTGCTCAGTAGGTCATCTTGGAGTTTATAAAAGAATCCAACCAACTCCATTACAGAACTTTTGATCATTTGTAATTTGTGAATGAGAGCTCTGAGCTACTCACATGTTGAGAGATGTTCCTCAACCATTCCTCTTGGGTGATGTGCCCCAAGGCCCTATGAGTTTCCTATGAGTATTATGCAGGTCCAGCAAACAATATTACAGCCAGTAACCTTCAGTACAGTTTATCCATGAAGATCTAATGTCGGATTGAAGAGGAGGCTACCATTGGAGGAGATTCACAGCTAGATTTGGTGGAAGAACACTGGTGGAAGAATATAATTATGGAGAGATGTTCTCAGGACCTCCAGTGAAGTCTATCAGCTGAAGTTGCAGAGATTAGTTGCTTCTATATTCCATAATTCAATATCAGATCGATTTTCCACTCCTCTTCTACCTCTACTACTCCCACAGCTAGATTTGGAGGTGGTTCCACTGAAGAAGAGAGCTAGTTGATGATGGCGCCCATTTGAATATCAGCCACTCAGAGTGCAGCAAGATCAGCCATATAATCTATAGATGGAATTATATTCACTTCCAGAACAGAGCCATAGTAACTTCTTACTTCTCTTCTCTATTCTCCCAATATTGTAATCAAGAAATTAGCCTGTGAGGCACTAACATTTGAAGAGCAAGCAGTTAAATAAAGGAGGAATGTTCTGAATGAAATATATTTTGTTTTTATGTATGGAACATATCATATTAGATCTAAATAATCATTAGAACAGAGTTTGGAATTTATAAAAGCAGTTTGCCAATTTAAAATTCAAGACTAGCTAGATTGATGCCCATTCTAGACTAGTTTTCCACTTTCACTGCCATTTCCATTCAAGTAAAATTTTTACATTCTGTCAGTTGGATCAGGTCCTTAATTCAGCCCAGTATCTATATAAGTCATAAAAATAAAAATTTGTAAGCATTTATACCCTCTTTGGAAAGATTAGGAAAAGACTAGCTCAGCAATCCCAGGAGAGCCCAAAAACCCCAATTCTTCCCAAACTCTCCCAAGTCTGCTAAATTATCTTCCTAGACATAACCAGCATTCATTTGACTGATATAACCTCTGTTATTAGCTTTAGGAACCCACCCAGTGTTAACGGACAATCCACTCGAGTGGACGCGAGCCGGATCTCCCTAGTTCAAGTGAATATAGAACAAATAGTACAGAATACAAAACTCATTTCCTAGATCTAGTTACAGATCGAGTACTTAGATATCATACCTTTCAAATCGTAGATCCTTCTCCTTGTTGTTGATCCAATTCTCGCGGTCATCAGATCTCCAGCTGCGAGACCTATCAAGACAATATGGAAACAATACAAGCAGTACAAGATATCTAAACAATAACTGATCTAAACTAACAGTTGAGGAAGAAATTTCTAAACATCATCAACGAGACAACATTTATGGAAAGAGATTATATTAACTGTATAAAATGTGGGAATACATAGAAAGGATGAAGCTACAACCAAAGCCTCAACATCGCATCCTCCATCCAACATGTCCAAGCCAAGTCTCCAAGATGATACAAGATTTCCAATCACCAGTATGGATCCTATCAGCATAAGGGTACCATAGACCTTCCCCCCTCCCATGGAGAGAGTGGGTGTTTATATAGGGCTAAAGAGATAGGATAGGTTGAGGATTAGGGGGAGATGGTTAAGGGATCTTCCCATAAGGTTAAGAACCGAAATTCCACCTCACCTAGAGTCTAGGGATAGACCTCCACATCACTCATCTTCGAGAATGGGTTCGAAGATACTCTTTTATCCAAATAAATGACATCGTCGCAGGTTGCATTAGGACAACCTGCGACGTCGCACGTTGCACAAGGGCATACTGCGATGACCTTGAAAAGTAGGTCAGTTAAGGCCTCCAGTCATGGGAAACTTCAGGGATGTGTTTTTACTCTAAAATGCGTTTAGGTAAAATAGCAAAGAGTTTACACAATGGTCAAGATGATGACATTATCACAATGGTCATGATGACGACACTTGGTCATAATGACGGTACTTGCAACGGTCATGGTGACGATACTAGGTCAGGATGATGACACTTGCAACACTTGCACAAGGGTGATGACATTTTGGTGTAAGAGAATGTCCCCCAAAGCATGAAGCTGATGGAATGAGACAGGTGAAATTCTTTGTAATAAGAAAAAATGGCAAGGACTTACTGGTTGGAAGGAGCTGCTGCAGAAATGACCTGAGATCCACAAGTCTCATACAACACAAAACATGGTTGCTGACCAATACATTGCAGATCCATGATAGTAAAGACCGACTGAACACAATCATGGCTACTAGACACAATCGTAGATCCATGATGAGATGATAACACAGCCACGACCAATACAACAATGGATCCGTGTAATATGACTCGATACAAACTCCATCGCAACATCGGTAAAACATGACTCCCCAGGGTCTTCAAGCTGAACCCACAATGATACGAATCTATCCATGTGATTGCAAATGTCTTGACGTCAAACATGGTAGAAACCACTTGATTACCAGCTATTGATGTAAACCGTTAACAAGTGTGAGGGAGATCACCATTGATATCAATGATTCCCAAGGTATCACAGTACATATCATCAAGCGTGAATAAATGATTTGAAGTAGAACGCAAGATGAAATCTTTCAATCAAGAGTCAATGATGTAAACTCATGATGAAAGCAAGGTAACCTGACATTGAGGCATGCAAGGCAAAGGTACTTGGTTGGTTTCTAGATTCGATCCTCGGATGATGAGTTGAATTTGACAAGGATGAATCCGTCGAAGGAGGGCCGTGATGAATCCCCCATCAATCGACACGAAACACGACAAAAATGTATGGTGTAGATCGGACGGTAGAGTAACATGCAAGACTGAATTGAGGTAGACCAACATGATCGAAGGTATACTGACTGCAGAAGATGAGTAACAAATGTCTCTTGAACATGGGCATGGCATGAATTGGCAATATTGACATGATGAGAATGATATCAACCCCTAATGCAAATGATGGTGGAAGCATTCTTTGGCTGATCCAAAGGAGCAACGCGACTCATGGAATTGACAAGACTCGAGGACAAACAAATTATCCAAGTACTGAATGCAAATGAAAATGAGTGCCATGTTCAAGAGTGACTACGTACTGCCGTAATTAAGATGTAACACAAATTATTTCCTTTTTCCCCATCATGATTGATGAGTGCCTCATGTGTTTTTGACGAGCTTGATGAGGGTAACCAGATGCTCGGTATAGCTCATCTCATAGATGAGTCCAATCCCAAATATTTTTCAAACCTGGGATAGGAGGGTTTCGTCCCATGACGGGCCCTTCAATGTTTAAAATTTAACGAGTCCAGAGAAGGAAAACTCGGCGTCATTTCATGTTTAGAGAGTCTGAAAAGAACTAAAGGAGACTCCAACGGTCCTTTTTCGTAAAGTTATCCTCATCGCCCGAAAAAGGGTAAAACAACGCGGGAGAGGACTCTTCCATCCATGGTTGGTTGGAGTATTCCTTTTTCGTAAATAGGGCTTCCTAGTCCGAAAAAGGGGCAAACTATCACCAGAAAGACGATCATTCAAATGCTTTTACAAGTGTGAAAGCATCAAGTTCGCTTGGCAATCTTTTCCTATTTTAGGAGTTTAAAAAGAGCTTAAAGAGGACTCCATGAACAACTTTGTCATGGTTGATAACCGAGTACGACAAAGGAAAAAGTAAACTCGGCACAGTTCCTTTTCCATAAATAATCTAGCGAGGTCAGATAAAGTGATAAACCTATACTCGTTAGACACACCTTTTTAACTCAAATTTTAAACGAGCACAAGAATGGTATCAAAAGAACTCAGAATCTTTTTCATGTTTGAACCAGAGCACAAAAAAATCAAAACTAAGCTCGAACCACTTTTCATGTTTTAACCAGAGCACGAAAAAAGTGAAAAGTAAGCTCAAACCACTTTTCATGTTTTAACCAGAGCACGAAAAAAGTGAAAAGTAAGCTCAAATGTTATCTTACTATTTTTAACGAGCTCGAAGATAGGTTGGAAGAATGCTCATGATGTCTGCTTCATTTTTTAACGAGCTTGTAACAGAAAATGAACTATGCTCGGGATAATTTTCATCATTTAATGAGCTCGAAACCTAAAAAAGGAAAGTATGTTGGAAAATGTTCCCAATGGTGAACTTCTTCCCGTCATGAAATCCAAAGGTTGGTACATGCCCCCAGCATGATTGCTAGAAGTAAGTGACTTAGATCCAACGTGGTGTGGAGAGGCGATCGAGTTGACTTCAACGTAACTTCCATAGGTTGAAGACATGCCCCCAAGCTTCATTTCATTCGCCTAAAGCATAGGCGGATGAAAAGAAGGTTCAGGTACTAAGTCTATGAGGAGACTCGACTCAAAGGGAAAGGATACGTTTCATTTTTTAAGGAGCTTGACACAGGAATAGAACCATGCTCTCGTAGTGGAAACCTATTTCATTTTTTAACAAGCTTGACATAGAATGGGAACTATGCTCAGGGGAACCTATTTCATTTTTTAACGAGCTTGACATAGAACGGGAACTATGCTCATGATTAAGGACCATTGATGGGTTCCTTACCAACATGATTCCCAGAGGTTGGTAAATGCCCCCAGCATGATTTCTAGCGGCTTAACATGGTAGTGTTCCCTCAACATGATTGTTGACGGTACAACATGTGGCATGCCCCTCAAGCTTCATTTCGTCTGAAAATGTTGCTTGCTAACCCAACTACCAACTTGGATACTAATATGAAAATGTTCACCAAGGGGGGGAAAACGAGAATCGGATGAAATGAAGGTTCAAGTTTTAACTCTAACATGAGACTCAAACCGATGGGAGGGAGATCTATTTCATTTTTACACAAGCTTGAAATAGATAATAACTATGCTTGAGGGGGCCCATCTCATTTTTTAACGAGCTTGAAATGGAATAAAACTATGCTCAAGTGGATGGTTTCATTTTTATGCAAGCTTGAAACCAAAGGGAAACTATGCTTAGAGGGGTTTATCTCATTTTTTAACGAGCTTGAAATAGAATAAAACTGTGCTCTAGTGGATTGGTTTCATTTTTATGCAAGCTTGAAACCAAAGGGAAACTATGCTAGAGTGTTCGGTTTCATTTTTTAACGAGCTTGAAACATAACATAAACCATGCTCGTGCCCCCATCCTTAGGGGGAAGAAACCACTAAAACATGTGGAACATTCAGGGAAGTCTGATGACTAGCAGTCATGCGATGAGTGGGTGTCACAAAGGAAAGTTGATCAATGGTCACAATCCTCCCATCATAGGGAAAATACATCACTCGAAAGAGTGTGGACACGACAGCTTTCATAGCATAGACATAATCACGTCCAAGGAGTATATTGAAATCTAAAGGACCTTGGACAACCATGACATCAACATAAACAGTTTTACCTCTCAACATGACAGGTAACTGCGGGAGAATCCCTAAAGGTCCGGTAGGCCTTCTATTAAAAGCCAAAATCTGGTCAGTGACTGGCACAAGTTGAGGAGAACCTATGGCTTTCCAAGTAGTTGAGGATAAAATACTAAAAGAAGCTCCCTCATCAACTATCGTATGAAATATTTCTTTATCGAAAACTCCTACATATATTTGAAAAGGAATACTCGAAGGAAGACGAGATTCTGTTAGACCATTCCAATCAAAGGAAATAACCTCAATACTTGGAGGGGGTCCTATAGAAATGGACAGGGTTTCCCCTTGCCTAGGACATTATGAACTAACTAGGAAAACATCATCGGTTTCCAATTCACTCTCACTTGGAAGATAAGAATGAGACAAAGATTGTGTCATGGTGACTGCTTCAGTCTGGAATTTCTCCAATGAAAGAGTGGGATTGAGTGGAGATGACAACGACTCGGTCACTTCACTCTTTGAAGGAAGAGTGGGATCGATTACAGTTGAAACTGAATTGATCACTTGGTCAACCATTGGGGGATCGAGGGACAACTTACTATCGCTTGTTGGAAGCACCTGTTGAGAACTAGTAATATCTTCCAACCACTGTGAAGTTTCATCCATGCTTGGACAAAGGTAAGTACGATGCAATCCCTTGCATATCCAGCAAGGGTCTGCAGTTCTACCCTTCCGACCCATCACCAATGGGTCACTGGTCGAGGGAGTATCATCAATATGATCGTCAGAGGTTGATGATACAAGCGGTTTTGGTTTTTTAGACCACACTTCTGACACACGGGAAAGACCGGGACAATTCTTGAGAAGGTGATCACCCTTGCAATGTTTGCAAGGGAACTTTGGCTTACGAGGTGTTCTCATAGAATGAGTGCCATCAGAGGCAGATGGTTGATGCTTGGTCTCTTTCTTATCTTTCTTCTTTTTAATTTTCCCTTTCTTCTTCTTCACACCAGCCTTCTTACTAACATTAGAGTTTTCAGTAGAAGAAGAGGAAGGGATGGAAGCCAATTCAAATTTCGACGGAGAAGGAGAAGGGTCATCATGAGATTGATGCTCATGTGGTGAAGGACCCAGGTCCGACACGATTGGTGCACTCGGCGTAATCGGATTGGAGAATAACCATACTGGTAATCCTATCGTCAATCCAGGAAGACTCAACGTAGCCATAAAGGGAGGACCAACAGTTCCACAAGGGGGAATAACAAATGGCATACCTTGGAAAGGGGTGCCTTGGTTGGTAGTCTCGGAAGAATCTTCCATATCTAAACTTCCTAAGAGTCTCTAAAGGACCACACAAGACAAACACTACTCAAGTCTAAAAGCAACAAGAAAACTGTGTGAATAGGAGTGGATTCAAAGTCTGGATCCTCACAGGATTATCAAGGCATCGCAAACTGCTATATACTGCAGGGTCCAACAATATGACGCGACAAGAAGGATTGGGACTGTACCCTTTCCTGCATACCCGATTACCTGGACAGTACGTGCATGCTAATCTCCCCGAGTGTTGTTCTCGGTGCATTGCTTTGCCAAGATGGCCAAATGGTTAACTCAGATGGTTTCAGGATTCCTATGGGTGTCTCTCAATATACGCAAGGTACGTGGGAGCTCAAATACGTAGTGGTGTTGTCTAATGCACAGCCGTTGGCACGACACCTTCCGATATATGTGTCGAGTACGTGATACACCCTTCGATATATGCCAAGTACGGATTATGGTACTTGGTGGGTACATGAAGGAGCTCGATATACCGATGTACGTGGAAGACTACAATACCCCCGGACTACAGTGTTGGCAAATAACGACAGCTGCCACGCTTAACGACGCCAAAACATGTCTCTAACTTACACACAAGTTGCTAAAAATTTTACCCTAAGCTAGCATTAATTTTATCTTGTACAGTTAGGTGGATGCATGAGGTGAGTACATAAATGTAAACATAATGCAATCCTCAACTACATGATAATGTACATTTTCCTTTCCTTTTCAATGAAAACTACTTAAGGTAAGGAGAGATCTTTTTTCTTTCAAACCAAAAGTACTTAAGTAGTAGAAAAAAGAAGAATTCCTTCCTAGAGTGCAATAATTCTAACTTTCTACAAAGATCAATTAAAAAGCGCAAAGAAAATGAAAGATGCAACTAATCTTAACAATGTGTAAGACAAAATGATGAAGCACTTTTCAATTTTCAAATGCATGTACCAAAAATGAAATGTGATAACTCAACGCTTTTCGTATCTATATACAGAAAGTGAGAAGATATCTACAGCACTCTAATCTTTCAGAAATTCCCAAAGAAAAATGGCAAGCACCCAAACAACTCAAAGGCACTCAAGAGAGGTTCAAAATATACCAAATGCAATAATTATAACTCATTTCCTATCTTTTTACACTTGAAAAAGACACATCTAAGCCACGAAAGAAGGATTCCACTAATGTTTCCAATCAAATGCAAGACAAAAGAAAGCATTTAACAATCTTATCTAACTCAAATGCATACAAATCTAAAACGAATCTTTCTTCTTCTTATGAGTGTGAGACCAAGAATTTCAAATGATCAAATTAAAGCAAGAAGAATACTTATGTTTTCCAATTTCATGAATATAGCAAAAGAGTGACAAAATCAAGCTTTTCTTTGAACTAAAGTGGAGACAAAGAATCAATCTTTTCAAATAATCATTAGATAGCTTAGAATGTAAAGGAAACAAGATGCATAACCCAAGAAAGAGAGGCTAAAAAAGACATGGATATCCCACACTTTTCAAGTCTTTAAAACAAGTCAATCACATCGAACCAAAAAATGATCTCAAACCCTTGAGATGGGTCAAAACGAATGAAGAATGCACGATTCATGGGCCCCCCAGGCCATGAGGGGGAATTTTTTTTCAAAAATAGAACCCATTTCGCTTAAAAATGCAAGCAAAACACTAGTTTTTACTCAAGGGGCCAAACATGAATCAAAATCTCAAAAAGACCCAAAAACAAATACGAATAATCCAAACAAAACACTGCTGGATAAAAGGGTCTCTACCTGGAAGGTAGAGTGCAGAGGAGTCCGCACACAAACCAAAACTCAAATCAGAAATGGAGAAAAGGTGCCTGTATGGAAAAAAAATGGCATATCGGCGCACTTTGTGCTTATGCACAGTGCGACGTCGCAGTTCACTAGTGCGGGAAGTGCGACGACATCGCAGTATACCAATGGAAGGGATGCGACGACAGACTAACAGGAAAAGAATAGAGATCAAAAACAACACAGTGTCGCTCTGGGTACACTGACCAAGTGCGACAGGCGAGATCTAAGTCCAAAAATGAACCAATTCTCTAGATAATGAGCATAAAAAGGTCTGCCAATGAGAAGTACAAACTCAAAGTAAGGCAATCAGACTCTTCAAAGCGAAGATCTGATGGTGAAAGGGATTAAGAAGCAAATGGCCAAAGAGATGGCTTGGAAAAGAAATCAACTAAAACTGACATTTAGATTGAAAACAACAATGTTCTTCCCCAGCTAAGTCGCCAAATTTGTTAACGGACAATCCACTCGAGCGGACGCGAGCCGGATCTCCCTAGTTCAAGTGAATCTAGAACAAATAGTATAGAATACAAAACTCATTTCCTAGATCTATTTACAGATCGAGTACTTAGATATCATACCTTTCAGATCACAGATCCTTCTCCTTGTTGTTTGTAGGGCTTGTCGTTCAAGAACGTAAAATTTTTTTATTTTTTATTTTTAAATCATCTTTATCTAATTCATAAAATAAGTTGACATGGCAAGGTCTTAGCATCTCCTATAATTTTCTTTTCTATTTTTCTATACATCACATTTCAAAATGAATAGAACGTGTTGTTTTATAAGATTCAATCCTATCCATTTTATATATCATTTCTCTCCTTCATAGTTGACCATATAAAATGGATAAAATAAGGTAACATAACAAAACCTTAACTTCTCCTATAATCATCATTTCATCTCCCTTCCTGTACTCTACACATTATTTAGTTTAAATCAAAAACTAATCTCAAATAAACTTTTCTCCTTTTTGTAATCATCCACATTTTATATTTTCACATAACCATACTTACCATTTTCTTTATAAATGAAATAAGACTTACACTACTTTTCTCTTTTCCTACTCAACCCCATTATGTATAAAGATATAACAATATTAACATTTTATTTTATGGTTAAAATGTAATAAAAGTATTTTTTTAAGAAGCACATCACTATAGACCATTCCATCCTTGGTTCCATAACTTACTATAAACAAAATGAGTTAAGCATAAATTCCAAACTTTAACAGATTAAAGGATTTAACCTATTATTCAATTTTCTATTCAAAGAAGACACTTTAGTGAGGTTTCGTATCACAATTAGATATTAAAACTTATTCGTTTTCATTTATAAAATACATAAATAAACATGTATGACCTAAACTTCAACTAATGTAATAATCCAATAAATTTTGTTCCACAAAGAAACTAAAGCATAATCTCTTTTTCCTTTCATAAGTCAAGCTACAATTATAGTTCTGATAAAGTTTATTTATACTTTATCAATGCATTACTCAAGAAGAAGACAATGTCTATGTTATCGATTTCCCCAAAGTTAGTTTATAAAGGAATTCTAGTTTAGGTATGACCAAACTTGAACATAACATGTCTTGAGATCATGACAAAATAAAAGTATAGTGGACCGATTAGTAACACATTCCTACTGAACATATATTGGTCAACATTTGAATAATTTGAATCATTAAAAATTTTTTTTTAAAAAAACAATTATAAAACATTACTTAAAATATAATAAGAATCCTCGTCACAATTTCTCTACTAAATTCAATATCGATTTACTAAATTCTAATATACAAACAACTTTTTACACCATTATAAAACAATATTAGAAATGTAATAATGACGGAATTCTTGCCACGAATTTCTCTAAACCATATATGGACTGGCGAATTAGCATCGATATGCTAACTATTAAAACAACAGCAATTTGTACACAACTATGAAACCATAAAGAAAAATAATATTAACAGAACCCAATTCAGTTTCTCGGCTTAAGAGATTGTTCATACGATATCATCTTTAATGATCTAGTCTTATAATCGCACACACAGTTACACCATCTAACTTTATAAGCAAAAATCGGCTTAATGACTATTAGTTAAAAGATCTTATCGATAGACTTGTTAAAACGGTGAGTCGACCATTGGTTATCATTACAGGTGTCAATTTCACCATGTAACAAAAGGCACGAGTGAAGACGAGAGAGGAAGACTCTCATTAGTTTCACATCACTCGGCTGAAAAAGCAATCGTAGATCCTACAACCTCGGATTTGTCATCGGCGTCGGTGTTGAATCGGTTTCAGGTAGAGGTCGAACTTCCACTACAAGAGACAGTGCAGTTACAGATCTGGATACTGGCTTCATTGCAAAAGCTGGGAAACGAATAAGGTAGGAGTGCAGACAAATTACGATCAGGAGTTCACGACTCAGCTCATGATAACACGCCATCGCAGATCAAGGTCTATGAAGGTGTGGGGATCAAATTGGACCTTCGAGTTTGAACCAAGAGTTTGATTTTAAAATACTAGGAGATCACCGAGAATGATTTTCAGAAAATAATATCTACACAACAACTGAAATCGATCTACACACTGTATCGATTCAACCAGGTTTTGAGACAGATCTTCGTAATGTATAATGTACAGATGTTCAGAGTCTAAGACGAGCTCTGTAATAAAATGTACAGAGTCAATTCTTACAGAGCATCTCTTCATAGAAGAAAATTCGATCTAACTTTTAAATGTAACATTAAAGGATCGAGCTAAATTTTCAACATCCAATTTATTTGTTTATGAGACCGAGCTCTGTAATTAAATGGTCTTCAGTGCATTTGACTCAGAGATTAAATTGAAATAACCGATGTAGAGTTTAAGAACAGCAATCCACTGGGTCTTGTAGCTATCAACAAGAATTTTAAGGAAGGATAGTTCAGAGTAAAAGTATCTGAGGATCTTACAGTTATTACGAGCAACAGGTCCAGGGTGTTGACCTTCGAACAAGTATAGTATTCAGAGAACATGATAGCAACCAGTTTCTTTTACAGTAGTTTGAAGCCAAACGAAAACCGATTTACATAAGAGACTTCAAATGGTGATTAGAATGAAGTCCGATCTGGGTAAAACTAAGTGCTGCAATCAATTTACAACCTCGTTCTGGGTTAACTAACACCGAAATTTTTAAAAGAGGGATCCGATCTAGATCTAAAGATCGAGTACTGCAATAGATGGTCCAGAACCGATCTGGAGATATATTTATCATGAAACTTGATTCATGAAGTGTCAATCCAAAGTTGAAACGTTGCGTTCTAACTAACATCAGTTAGATCAGAAAAGAGGGATCGAACGCTGCCTTACGAGTGCAGAGCCGATCTGAATATAAAATTAACCTAAAACTTAATACTTAGATTGTTGATCTAAAACTGAAGCATCTATATTCTAACTAACATCATTGAGATCGGTATTGACAGATCGAACTCTGCCATTAAGAGTGTAGAATCGATCTGAATATGAAATTAGCAGGCCACTTAATTCTAATATGCCGATCTAGACTAAAGCGTTAAATCGTAATCCCTCTTCTGAGTTTGTTGGATCTATAATCCTTCTCAGGCCATAAGCTATCTCATTTAAATTGCAGTATAATAAAATGTGCGAAATATTCGAAATGTACAGAGTATAGCATAATTGTTTCCGGAATGTAAAATAGATCAAACTAGGATTCAGCATACAGTACTACATTTTCTAACGTACGTCAAATGTATTTACTTTACCAATGGAGCAGAATTTGAACTCTAAATTCTTACTTTTCCAGCAAACACGATAAATCAAAAAAATTATATTTCTAATTCCCTAATAATGCTAAGATAGATAGCGACTGCAATTTTTCAAATAAAAATAAACCAAACCTGTGTGAGCAGTTGTTCCCAACAGTTGGTGTAATCTCAAAGAATTTGCAGCCTCGCTCCATCGTCCAACCTCCACGGTCACCAACGGACACCTCGGTTAACCTCCCAACCTTTCCGAGAGTACTCTCCTTCCTCTCGAACCCCCGAGCAGTTCGGGTCGTAGAGTTCACACACGTTTCTCAGAAATACAGCTTGGGATTCCCCCCCACCAGGATTTCCTAGCAAAACCCTTGAATAGCAGCAAGTCTTTGAGGCACTCGAAAATTACGACAATCATCCAAATTACGGGCCCCTTACCCATTCCCCAAGCCTTCCTTATAAAGGAAAATCTCATGCGACACATGTCGCTTCATGCATAATTAAATATTTTTAATTAATTATTTAATTAAAACACTCACCCATCCAAGTGTCATCTTTTCTAGGAGATGCACCTAAATCCCTAGGTTTCCTCAAGTCTGTCCCCCAGATACTTTAGTTAACTCCTAGTTTTTAGTTGACTAGGTGTCTAATCTAGGATTCTATTTTGCTCCTAAATAATGATTTCTATTATTTTAAATGCTCAACAAAAATAACTATTCCTGTGCAAATCCCTAAATTATTTTTATGCATTTGCTAAGTAATAATCTAGAGTTATTCTCATAAGTTTTTATGCAGTTAAATTTAAAAATCAAACTCACTAGGATCACGGTGCCGCGCCGTTGGGATCCTGGTTCCTTAATTTTAATTCCCTGACATGGCACCACTCCGTCGGGTCCAGTCATCCATGGTTTCCATTCCTTGGCATGGTACCGCATTGTTGGGTCCTTGCGTCCATTCTTTCCGTTCTCGACAGGGTACCGCATCATTGGGCCCTTCTGCCACCATCCTTCCGTTTTGACTTGCGGGAAATCTTGTAGGTATTTTAGGAATCGTTACCATCCATCCTCCGTCTACATGCTATCTAGGGACTAATGGCGCTGAGGAGTGAGTCCGTTCTCACTGCGCGCCCCTCAACTCGTACGTGACCAGCTCCGTCGTGGCCCACCTCGTACGCCCTCACGCATTCCTCTTGAGCAAGCGGATCAGTGCTTATCTGCTCATGCGTGATATTCTTGTCGGAAGTCGACATCGTCGTCGCTCCCCCTGTGTGTGATTTACCCGTACTCTACGACCCTTCATGTTCCTTTGTGTGTCCGTTGGTGAACCATCTCACTTGTTTCTACACACACTTCTCACAATAATTTATTAGTAGCACTGTCCTCAATAATCATCATCTGATTTCTAAATCTAGTATTGTTAAACATTTATGATTTATTCAAACTTCTTATTCATCTAATCAAATATACATTTCGTCGACAATTACATAATCACCGTACAGCTAGTCGTTAAGCATTATCTATCAACATAATTTTCCATAATCATAGCTAATCGTTTAACATATGCAATTATTCAATTACATCAACAGTTCAGATACACATACTCAAAAATAAGGCCAAAAGGTTATTTAATTAATGTTTCAATCGATCGGGTCACTCAGCAGGTGCCCTCAATGTCTACAAAAGTCTAGGGGCACTACATTGTTGCTCCAAGTCTCGCAGTCATCAGATCTCCAGCTGCAAGACCTATCAAGACAATATGGAAACGATACAAGCAGTACAAGATATCTAAACAATAACTGATCTAAACTAACAGTTGAGGAAGAAAGTTCTAAACATCATCAACGAGACAACATTTATGGAAAGAGATTATATTAACTGTATAAAAAGTGGGAATACATAGAAAGGATGAAGCTACAACCAAAGCCTCAACGTCGCATCCTCCATCCAACATGTCCAAGCCAAGTCTCCAAGATGGTACAAGCTTTCCAATCACCAGTATGGATCCTATCAGCATAAGGGTACCATAGACCTTCCCCCCTCCCATGGAGAGAGTGGGTGTTTATATAGGGCTAAAGAGATAGGATAGGTTGAGAATTTGGGGGAGATGGTTAAGGGATCTTCCCATAAGGTTAGGAACCAAAATGCCACCTCACCTAGAGTCTAGGGATAGACCTCCACATCACTCATCTTCGAGAATGGGTTCGAAGATACTCTTTTATCCAAATAACTGACATCGTCGCAAGTTGCATTAGGACAACCTGCGACGTCGCATGTTGCACAAGAGCAGACTGCGACAACCTTGAAAAGTATGTCAGTTAAGGCCTCCAGTCATGGGAAACTTCAGGGATGTGTTTTTACTCTAAAATGGGTTTAGGTAAAATAGCAAAGAGTTTACACAATGGTCAAGATGACGACATTATCACAACGGTCATGATGACGACACTTGGTCATAATGACGGTACTTGCAACGGTCATGGTGACGATACTAGGTCAGGATGATGACACTTGCAACACTTGCGACACTTGCACAAGGGTGACGACATTTTGGTGTAACACCCAGTCTAGTAAGCATATGCTGGTGTGCCCAGAAAGCTTTGCGGTAGGCTTCAGCGGTAGCTGATGTCCGAAACATAAATGGCCCCAGTGCTTTGTGCTTAGGACTCTTTCTATGATCTAATTGGTTGCTGCTACACACGCCCCATACAAATTCCAGAATTGAATGTTCATCCCACCATCCTCATTCCTTGCCTCAATACCCCTCACTTACCTCCTGCTCCATTCGGAGAAATTGTTAGAAATTTAACTAGAGAAGTTCATAAAAATTTTGAAGTTGAGTTAATATCTTGGTTGAAATTTTCCAAGGATATTACAGTGGTATCATAGCACTTTCCTTGGCTCAGCCTATGGAAAGTAACTCTCAGTGGAAAAGTATCTCAGCACTATCTTCAAGTTGTAGTTGCGGAATTAATACAGTCATGGAAGATTTAGAGTTTGAGTTGTATGAAGAAGAGGAGTATTTTTATGAGAAATATGATGATGAATATGTTGAGCAGTATGAAGAGTATTGTAGACAGTATGAGGAAGAAGAATTGCGAGAAGTACCCTCTACAAGTATGACCCATGAAATCATGATTAGCATAAGAGGCTATGGTTATTCCGATAGCTATATGCAGGAAAAGGTTGCATGTTCCACGGCCAAATATCACCCTACTTCTGAAGAGTACCTAAAAGAAGCAAGAGCTTCAGTGGATGCATGTTATTTACACCTCACAAGAATGTTTGGATCCTCTTCCAAAAGAGCCTCCAAGAATCCTGACCCTAAAACAACCAAGGTAGAAGCTTCATTATTTTGTTTGGGGAAGCAAGACCCAAACACTAATCATGAGGTTGTTGATAGATTGGGAGCAGAATCTACTGCAAGATTCTATGTAGAGGATTCCAAGATCACCTCAGAGGAGCTTGGTAAGCTTAAGGATGGTAAGACATACTTTGGATCAGATCCAAAAGAAGAACCTAATTCAGATCCAAATTCACCACATGAGCTACATAGTGAAGCAGAAGATGACCACACATCAGTTGGATGTGAACCCGTAGATTGGGTGGCAGAACAAGGCACCACAGCTCCTTCGTTTGAAGGGAGAAGTATGATGGAAAGGTATGGACCTCAATCATATTTTTGTACCCCTATTCCTTTTGGAAATCAACAAAATAACATAGAATACATTGTCCATAAGTTGTGCCATAATGTAGAGAAACTAGTTCCCCATAATGAAGCATTTAATTCTCAATGCTTACCTCCTCAGAAACCAGTGACGGTGGGAACATCAGGAGACCCTCAAAGTGTGGAAAAAAGAGGGCAGACTGTGGTTATATATCATCCTATTTGCAGCATCCATGAGGATGATGAGTCACCAAATCCTTCATCAAAAAGAGAGGAAAAAGATCCCTGCACAAATAAAGATCCAGCAGTCAAGCGTTCGATTGTTGGCAATGTGGAAGGTGAAATCACTCCCAATTTCTTCGTGGGTGATTTCAAGATAAGTGCAGAAGATATGGGGAATATTGATGATGGTGGGACATATTTTGGATCAAATCCAAAAGGAGAACATCAATCAGATCTGAAATCATCATTGGAACTTCAGGTTGAGGTGGAAGACAAGCACAAATCAGTGGGGTGTGAACCAAGGCATTTGGGAAAGAAGCACGCTGCCATAAAAGCACCACATGAGGAGGAAATTTGGGCACAGAGGTATGGATGAAATTATGATTTTTGCATGCCTTTGTTGCAGCCCAAGATGGCAGCCACTTCCAGTGAGAATGAGGGATTAGAAGATCCTTCTAGTGTCAGAATTCAGAATTTGGAGAAGGATGAATTACAAGAAGCAGAAGAGGAGGTTCACCAGCTAGAACTTCTTGTCCTGATTGGGCCATTGAAAATGAGTGAGGGAAAAATCAAGGAGGCACTGGAAAACCTCCATGAACTTAATGCTTTGATCTCTCACTGCTGTTGGAGAACTGCATCAATGGAGGAGCAACCCTCTGTTGAAACTTTTGTGCACATGCGGGAAGCAATAGGAAGCCTAAAAGGAAATTTCTCTTAGTTTCTTTTTGATAGAGATCACTTGCTGGAGCTTGTGAATGTGTACTATAATGATGCAATAAGGAATGATGAGGAGATCAACAAGCTCACACATATGTTGGAAACCACCCAGTATTCTCTGATTGGTACTCATGGTGCTTGTCAAGAATCTAAGAATCAGATCGAGCAGCTTAATGAGAAGCTGCCAGAATCAATTTTTACTTCCCATCTTCCTCAAAGTCACAATAAAATGACTGAATTATTCCATGTTCCAATGGAGGAACCTCATGAGATGATGGATCATGAGGATCATTTATCTTTACATGTGCTTGAGGAGTGCGCAAAATAGTTTGATGAAAACCAAGCACCTGATCATTTCCTAAGGGAAACTGAGTTATTCCTTGGAAACAGTCACTCTCCCATAGAAAAGTGGGATGAGAGCACCCAATTTGGGCCAGCCAATAATGATGAAGTTGCAGCCATAAGTCTCATTACTGAATGTTGCAGACCTACAAAGAAGTTCACAGTCCTTCCCCTCATGTCATGGATTCAACAATAACAATGGGGAATGAACAGTGGGTGAAGAAGTTTTTCTTGTTGATGCCACATGTACCACAGGTGGATCATGATCTGCTCCTATGGGAGATAGATCTTATTGCAGCAAAGATGGATGATTTAAGCTCATGTGCATCAGCAAGCAAGATGTCTGATTCATCCATTGTATGGATGGATAGAGGCAACACTAAAATGAGAAATCTCGAAGGTAAAAGGTTTTCTTGTTTCTGCAATAATTTTTTATTTACAACTGACATTGTCTGGAATTGTGAGCAGCAACCAAGGTATATTTTGTAGCCATGGGATATCACTCATCCCCATATTGATTGGATGAAATATTACCTGTCAAAAATGAAACCTCCTTGCAAATATATTTCTGCTCATGGTCAAGGGAAGGCAACTAAGCAGGTAAGTTGCCAAGATAGATCAATGGAACATTTTACTGGCAGAATTTTTCCTATGTGGAGGGAATCCACATGCTTGGAGATCGGGAAAATGAAGTTGATACTTTGGGATCCTGGCATCCATGGGAGTGACAGATTGCCAACGATGGCATAAAAATTTTGGTCCTTGCAGGAGAAACAGTGGGATCCAGGAATTCTACTCGAGTTATCCTAGCTGGGTTGAAAATTTTGTTCATTCCTGGTTAAATTGCAGATATAAATTGCAGTGTAATTTTTCTTCATTTTTTGAAGGCCCAAGTTTAATTTTCAGACTGTGTAATGGATGGGTACAATTATAATCAGAGTGGTGTAGAAAAAGCTTGGTGGAATCCTGACATTGCTTGAGGACAAGCAATCTTAGGAAGGGAGGACTGTCATGTCCCCAAATTTTGCTATGGCCCATGGGGTAATTTTGGCCTAAGTCACCTAGGCAACAATTATTTAATTAATGAGCAAGTATGGTAACTACCTTATGGAAGATGCCTAAGGTTGTATTTGGGAATTAAATGGACAAGGTGGGCCCCCCATGTAGTTATTAACCCCATGAATAAGTCCAAGTGATTAATTAAATGAGAATTTAATTAATGGGGTATTTGTGAGGCAATTATACCATAGTGGTTGACTAATTATTAATTAATTAATTAAACTCTGAATTTTGGAGTAATATTGAATTTGTAATATTTTTATTAATAATTATGGCTAATAAATATTGGCAAGTGGTGATGACAAGACTAGGAGGTCGAATTTGAGCAAGTAGGGCCAATCTTGCCTAAGTGGCAAAATCTCAGGAAAAGCAAGGAATCAATTGGAGGAAAGAAGGCAAGAAAAGAAATTAGAAACTGGAAAAAGCGGAAAAGAGGAAAGTAAAGAAAGTGGAAAGATGAAGAAAAACACTCAGAAGGAAATTAGAAACATCCATAAAAGCTCACTAAGGCGCACTTTCCAATTTTAGTGAAGGAAGGTAAAGGAAGGAAAGTTTTTCAAAGACAAAACTTGCTAATTATCTCAAGATGGCGCCCTCATGGCTTTGGAATAGGATGGGAAAGTGGGTAACCTACTCTCACAGGTTACCGAGCCAAGAAACTTGCTCAGTAGGTCATCTTGGAGTTTATAAAAGATTCCAACCAACTCCATTACAGAACTTTTGATCATTTGTAATTTGTGAATGAGAGCTCTGAGCTACTCACATGTTGAGAGATGTGCCTCAACCATTCCTCTTGGGTGATGTGCCCCAAGGCCGTATGAGTTTCCTATGAGTATTATGCAGGTCCAGCAAACAATATTACAGCTAGTAACCTTCAGTACAGTTCAGCCATGAAGATCTAATGTCAAATTGAAGAGGAGGCTACCATTGGAGGAGATTCACAACTAGATTTGGTGGAAGAACACTGGTGGAAGAATATAATTATGGAGAGATGTTCTCAGGACCTCTAGTGAATTCTATTAGCTGAAGTTGCAGAGATTAGTTTCTGCTATATTCCAGAATTCAATATCAGATCGAGTTTCCACTCCTCTTCTACCTCTACTACTCCCACAGCTAGATTTGGAGGTGATTCCACTGAAGAAGAGAGCTAGTTGATGATGGCGCCCATTTGAAGATCATCCACTCATAGTGAAGAAATATCAGCCATCTAATCTATAGATGGACTGATATTTACTTCCAGAACAGAGCCACAGTAACTTCTTACTTCTCTTCTCTATTCTCCCAATATTGTAATCAAGAAATTAGCCTGTGAGGCACTATCATTTGAAGAGCAAGCAATTAAATAAAGGAGGAATGTTCTGAATGAAATATCTTGTGTTTTTATGTATGTAAAATCTCATATTAGATCTAAATAATCATTGGAACAGAGTTTGGAATTTATAAAAGCAGTTTGCCAATTTAAAATTCAAGACTAGCTAGATTGATGCCCATTCTAGACTAGTTTTACCACCTTCCCTGCCATTTCCATTCTAAGCAATATTTTTACATTCTGTCAGTTGGAGCAGGTCCTTAATTCATCCCAGTATCCATATAATTCATAAAAATAAAAATTTGTAAGCCTTTATACCCTTTTTGAAAAGATTAGGAAAAGACTAGCTCAGCAATCCCAAGAGAGCCCAAAAACCCCAATTCTTCCCAAACTCTCCCAAGTCTGCTAAATTATCTTCCTGAACATAACCAAAATTCATTTGACTGATATAACCTCTGTTATTAACTTCAGGAACCCACCCAGTCTAGTAAGCATATGCCGGTGTGCCTAGAAAGCTTTGCGGTAGGCTTCAGCAGTAGCTGATGTCCGAAACATAAATAGCCCGAGTGCTTTGTGCTTAGGAATATTTCTCTGATCTGATTGTTTTCTGCTGCACATGCCCCATACAAATTCCAGAATTGAATGTTCATCCCACCATCCTCATTCCTTGCCTCAATACCCCTCACTTACCTCCTGCTCCATTCGGAGAAATTGTTAGAAATTTAACTAGAGAAGTTCATAAAATTTTTGAAGTTGAGTTAATATCTTGGTTGAAATTTTCAAGGATATTACATTCCTCTTCTGAAATTTCCATTACTGCTTCTTCAAATACAAAGAAACAATTTGAGAAGACTAAGTCCGAGTTACCTTATTTGAAACTTGATATTAAGTTTGATTTGCCTACATATAATGGTGAACTTAACGCAGAAAAACTGTATGATTGGATCAGACGGATTGAAGTGTATTGCAAGATCCAAAATCTTACAGATGATAGTGCAAAGATCTAGTTGGCTACTTTCTGTCTTGGAGGCACTGCACTCATCTGGTGGGAGAGTAAGACACGGGAAGGCATCCTTAGAAAAGGTAAAATTATTTATTCCTGGCATGAATTTATTGTTGCGTTAAAGAAATAATTTTATTCATTAGGCTATATACAGCAACCCATGATGGATTGGAAAAACATAAAGCAAGGTAAAGGTCAGAATGTACAAGAATACACTCAAGAATTCAGAAAGAGAGCTTTGATTTTGGGTATACCTCTTTACACTCAAGAAACTCTTCTCAAGTTTATTCGAGGATTACATAGTTATTTGCATCATCCAATACTTATGTTTAATCCTACTAACCTGGATGAAGTGTGTGTTCAAGCCACACATATTGAATCTAAAGGGAAGAATGTTCATGATGACTTTTCCTCAGCTCAATCTAGTAAGTTGAAAGAAGGAGGACAAAGGGAAGAGCAAGCATACTTCTACCATGAAGAAAGGGGACAAAAAACTTTCATGTTCTCATTGTCACAGAGATGGGAATGATGCAGAACATTGTTGGAAGCTACATCCAGAATTGAATCTGAAGTGGTTTAAGGATTGGAAAGGGAAGCGAAAATCCATGGTTGTTTTTGAGGACCTTGGATCATATTCTGAGGACGAAACAAAGATATCAATCGTAGGAGTGAAAGGTAAATCTATTGTTGGTCATGAATCTAATATTGGTTCTTTATGTGCTTCTACTTCTAAAGATCATGACAATTCTAAGGATAGAAAAAGGAATGCATTGTTTCATATAAGGGTAATTACAAAACAAACTAAGATCGACACACTCATAGATAGTTGATCTCAAGATAATATTATTTCAGAAGAAGTAGTTAAGCAGTTGGGATTAACAACAAAACCACACAGGAAACCTTATCCATTAGCCTGGGTATGCAAAGATAAAAGATTACAAGGAACAAATCAATTTGATCTAAAGTTTGTAATTACATCCAAGTTTGTAGATGAAGTTGAATTTGATGTGGTTCCACTAGATATCTATGGGATTGTGTTGGGTAGAACGTACTTATATGATCGAAATGAAATCTTCTATAGAGAACATAATCAATATCATTTGTTTAAGGAATGAATTGAGTACATAATACATTCACATTCATTTAAAAATGACAGATCATTGGGAACTACACAACAACTAAAAAGGTTTGTTAATGCAAGTCAAAATTTGGCACTTATGTCTATGCAATGTACATAATGAAAGAATCCTAAGCATGAAAGTGAAGTGTCATTGCATCACAATACACCTATTCTGGTGGATAGTGTTCCTATGGTAAAACATAAGCATGATATGGGTACAATCTCTTTCATATATTCAATTTTGGTATTCAACTTATTACTGATCAACAGTATATGGTTGGTTCCAACAATATTGAATGAATATTTGGTTGAAAAGGGATTAATGTAATTAACAATGTCAGTGCAGTGTCAATTGTTATTAGATGAGTCAAATGTACAGGTTCCAAGAAGAATGGACAAGTGATACAGGACAAGTGAGACAAACATGTCCTCACTTATTTTCCGAATGATTCAAGCTTTTGGTGGTCTAAAAGCTTCTCAGTGGGAAGGTTTGATCCGGGAGGATCTCAGAGTTCGATCAAAATGAAAGTATTCAAAAGTTTTAAATAATATTACATATGCGTAGAGCTTTCCAGCATCTTTCCGACAACACTTTTCGCGTGAAACGGATTTCGAATGCAAAAGTTATTGAGTTTCAAAGTTTCGGCAAATGGTAAATTTTGAGGTAAAAAAAGGGTAAAGGGGCCCACCTGTCACACCCACAGGGTGCCACGTGGCATGGAAAACTGAGCAATATTGACACGTGGCAGCCCCACAGGGTTCCACGTGGACAGCTTATGATGGCATGGCTCACACGTGGACCAATCAAGGACTGCCATGTGGTAGCAGGGTAATTTTTAAGGGCGAAATTTTGCCAATTGGCTATTTTTCGAGCTTTTTTTCAAAAAATAAATTCGCTATTTGGTCATTTTTAGTCTCTAATATCGGCCTATATTTACATAAAATATGTTTTTTTGCCATAATATTCCCCAAAATTTACACATTTCATTAGTAACTTGTATGTTTCATATTTAATATTTGCCTACCTATCTATATACATGCTTTTTTCAATCCAAAATAATCGCCTAGGATACTATAATTAAGTATAATATTCGAATCCTTAAAAAATACCCTGTGTGGCAGCCCTATTGGCCACTAATTATACGGTTCAAAAATTAAGGGGGACCATGGGAATCGAAACCATGACCTCCTAGCCTCTAGACCTCCAGAGTCTCCATCGATCCCTCCTAGCCAAGGCTCCACGCATTGGTTCTTAACACTATATGGTCACATATTTTATTTAAAGTTGAAGGCATTCTCGCTTGGGGAAAAGGATGAGATCGAGGGCTAGGCCCTCGACCCCATGGCCAACATCGAGGCCATTGAAAGAGCCAACGAAGGGTCCAGTCAGAAGCCAAGTCACAACGCAGAGTCCAGTCAAACGCCAAGCCACATGCCAAATGGTGATACCAACGGTCCAATAACAAAGTGTCAACGGTCCAACAATACAACTCCACTACGTTAAACAACCGCCAACAAATATAACGAGTTCACGTTGGAGGAGGAGAGACCCACGGATTTGACCTCGAGACCTCTCCCCCAACGACACAGAACCTTACCACTAGGCCACAGCCCATGCATGGTATGGTAGGCAGTGTCTATTGTTTATAAATTAAAGGTGGATAATGGGGCTCCAAATGGGCGCATGACCCTCCATTTCGCACCCAAAACCACCATATAAAACCACGTTTTGGCACAGGTTCTGAGACGACGAATATAGCAGTTTGCACAGAGTTCAAGGCACAGTACAAGCATAGTTCCCAAGGTGGTTTTGGCATAGTTCCCAAGGTGGTTTTGGAATAGTTCCTAAGGTCCGTACAACCATTAATGGGCACACTTTCCAAGGTAGGAATCCATACAGTTCGTACAGTTGCAAGCAGAGGTTGTCTCGATTTGCATGCCAAAGGAGACCTCAGGAAAACATAGTTGAATTTATACTCATTTTTCTCAGAATTTTGAGAGGAACGATGTGGTATAGTCTGTTTCTGAGTTTGACTGACAGAAATCAGAAGTGTTTCTAGAAATCATATATGTAAGCTTTGAAGACAAAATAAGATCGGCCTTCTCATTAGAAGTGGCCTGAAGACGTAGCCCAAGTAGGGTGAACTCCGTTATCAGTTCTTGTCTACAATTTTGTGGTTGCATATCTCTTTTATATGTTTTTGTACCTCAATTATGTTCTCTAATTTTTTATTTATAGCATTTTTAATGATTTTAAGCATTCAAAATTTCACATGCAAATAATAGTTATAAAGATCTTGTCATTTTTGGATCACTCCTATTTCCCCATATCTCCAAAGAATAAGCATTCCAAGGTATTTGAAGATATTCCAAAATTTCTTACACCTATTTGATATTTTGATCATTTTATTCACTTAATTCCAGGAAGTGTTCCCTCTAACATGAGACCTTACAGATACCCCTATGTCCAAAAGAGTGAAATTGAGCATATGGTTGAAGAAATGTTAGAGGACGACATAATTAGGCCTAGCCAAATTTCTTAATGTGCACCATTGGTAATTGTACTCAAGAAGGAGGGCTCATGGCATATGTGTCTAGATTATTTAGATCTCAACAAGATCACCATTAAAGATAAGTTTCCCATTTCTATCATTGATGAATTACATGGAGTAGTTTTCTTCACAAATATGGATATTATTTTCAGGTATCATTAGATTAGAATGAAGTATGAGGACATCCCAAAAACAATATTCAGAACACATGAAGGTGATTATGAGTTTCTGGTCATGCCATTTGGTCTCACGAATGCACCTTCCACATTTCAAGGTTTGATGAATTATATTTTCAATCCCTTCCTTAGAAAATTTGTGCTAGTATTTTTTAATGATATACTAATCTATAGCAAGTCTTGGGAAGAACATTTTCAACATCTTGACAGGGTGCTACAACTATTAAAGGAGTAACAACTATATGCAAAACCTTCCAAATTTTCCTTTGGGGTAAAGGGGGTAGAATATCTGGGTCATATTGTATCCCATGAAGTTGTCAAGGTAGACCCTAACAAAATTAAAGCCATGATGGTCCGGTTGATTCCCAAAACCTTGAAGAATATTCAAGTATTCTTAGGGTTGAGAGGGTACTACCGCAAGTTTTTTCGTGACTATGGAAGAATAGCAACACCTCTAAGAACATTATTGAAGAAAGAAGCATTTTCTTGGACTCCACAGGAAACTCAAGTTTTTGAAGAAATTAAGGGTACCCACACAAAGCTGGTACCCAAAAAGGCCACAATGTAAGTGCGCGAGCGAAAAACAAACAAGGGCGCACACGTGCATTCAAACACACGTACGCGCCCCTGCTTCGGCAGTGCCAATCATCCACATTGGTGAGTTGATGTGGACAAAATGTGCGTGCACGCATACACAAATATATGCGTGCATGTGTGTTTGTAGCGCATACACGCCATCAGCGCGTACGCGCTAAAACACGCTCACGTGCCCATGTATAACGTTTACACCATTAATTGATTGTGTTTATTATGGTGTTGGCATCCCCAGACCCCCCGTTGCGCGTGTTGGGATCATAACCAAACCTGGGGTACAAACACGGTTGAAACAACATCATCTATGAAACTGGAAGATCGGGCCAACAAAGAGATCATGGGGTTAAGGGGGGAGCAATACCATCCCAC